>JANIIA010000001.1:25996546-26007172 GCA_027478495.1 Erythroxylum alaternifolium
TAAAGACACTTTCAATTATTCTAACCCATTCAAAAAGACCAAATTGCCCTTTCCCATAAGTGAGGGGATGTTACAAACTTCATCTTTAGCACTCATATTAGAATCACCATCATCACTGATTTGAACATTAATACCTCCTATATCATTACCTCCTGTACCAGAATCACACCCCATATCCACTTTAATGTCACCCTCATTTTTATGCCGGTTATCATTCTGTATTAAGATAGGCAAGCATGGTGTTGGTTCATCTACGTGCTCTAGATAAATTTCAACATACCATGTACCTCAAATGACTTAATCAAGCCAATTGCACTCTGATTGGATTTTAACCTCCTCAAACCTTCTTCTCACCTCTTATTAGGAATCAAATATCATACACTAACAATATTTATATATCCTAAAATAACACCCATTTCATATACCTCTCTCAAACTATCATAGTCCAAGTCCATGTTAAAAATTTCATGAGGCTTACTAGTATACTTCACTGTAACCCTCCTGAGTAAAATGTCCACCATGATATATTCTCATACTAGCTCTTTCATTTACGGCCATCTTATAAAGAAAAGTAGGAAAATAGTCATAATTATGTAATTCTTATCAATGTAATTGCATTGATCGTATCCTCTTTAAGGTGGCTTTGAGATATGGAGTTTATGCTATTTGGAAACAAATGAATAGGAAAATATTCAATAACATATGTCAATATCAAAATTTACAAAAAAAATATATAATTATGCAACTGAAAAGAAATCATAAGAAAAACATCGAGTTTTCCATTAATGTAATTAGCTACATTTATTTCAAAAAATAAAACATTATATTTTTCCTTATCAAGGTGTCGAAGTATTCTTTATCAAGGTGTAGAAGTACTACATTCTTACAAACATAAAATCTAACACTCAAATACTTATTTGGTTGTTGAAAATTGTAAAAGTTATAATATTTATAAAAACTTCATTTAGTAAATAAATAAGATACTTAAAGACACTTCATCACAAGGTATATATAATTTGTGCCAAATTCTCAAGCTTAAGTTTATATCTTTAGGTGTCTTAACTTGTCTAGGTTGTTTAGTTTTCGGAGAAACAAGCACAACATACAAAATCCAAAGCTAATTATGAATTTTTTTTCCTTTCATCCAAGTTCCTATAAAGTATAATTAAGTTAATTCAGTTGATGCAAAGGCACTATATTGTACTATCATTATGCCTAGTGTTCATAACATGTCAACCTAATACATGGCCCTCATTATCACAAAAACTTTCCACATGTAGGACAACTTACCTTTAATAAACTAATCAAAAGTAAGAGAGGCCATAAAGGAGACCATGACAATTCCACTGTCTCCTAGGGACCACCACAAATCTATTGTCTTTGGCTATACATACAACAAATTCAACAAAATACATATAAATAATTATTTATTGATTGCCCATAAACACTATAGACTATATATTTGTAACTGGAGGAATAAACCATTGTACTTGGAATGGAGAACTCTTATGCCACTAGAGTGATTGGAGAATGATTGAGAACTAACCAAGAACGGTGTGATTGGAGAATGATGAAACTTGTTATGGAGCATCTAAAGAACGCCGAAGAACGATGGAAGCTCGCATGGACAAATTGGAGAATACTAAAGAATGATGGAAGCTCGTATAAATGGACTAGAGAATATCGAAGAATGATGGAAGCTCTCATTTAAAAAAAATACACAATAATATATAACAAGTATTAAATATTTTCATTTTGAACATAAATTTGTTAAAGTTCACTCGTTTGAAAGAAAATCTATTGAAAAGACTATGCCTAAACCTTAAAATCTTAAGAATTTTAACTTAATTCTAAGATTTTTATTAAAAAAAACTAAGGTTTTGACATAAGTTCCTAAAAGCTTAACCCAAATCTTTAAACCCTAAAATGGTTTAAAATAACTACTTCTATGTATATTTTTGTTAAAGAATACCTTTATGGATTATTTGACCCATTGAGTATATGAGTGGAGAGAGAGAACCTAAATTTTATAATAAATATAATAAATGATTAGTAAAAAAAGATAACTAATAAACCTAAAACTAGTTAAGAGTCCCAATTTTGTTTCAAAAAAGGATTAATTAAAGTAGCGATTTGCATATCTACTAAAAATAACTCTCCTTTTCTTTTATTGATTTGTTTGAAGCTTGGACCTACAATTCCATTAAATCTTATTGCTTTTATGTCTGTCATCCTTTATGCTGAATCTTATCAAGATCTTTAAAACCCCTTTTATGCAAAATTCTCATTCTATACTTCTTTTCCATTTAGGGTACATTCAACTCTTTCTTTAACATAAGAGGCCAAATTTACTTCTGTTTTAAATTGTTAGGCATATTTGATTTAGGTTCATTATGTTTTTCTAAATTCTTTAGTTTAAACCCATTTTTAATTAATATATTTTGCATTTATTTAATTTAAAGTTATGTTTTCCTTTAAAGTCAATTTCTATTTGTAAGCCATGTTATGAATATCATACCGACACCAATACCAAATTTAGTTTTGGTACGATACGATACTAGTACCGATCAATACCAAGTTTCTTTTTTGGTAATTTTTTAAAATTATAAAATAATCTTTAATTTTTTAAAATTATAGAATAGTCCCTCAATATATTGTGCTATATAATTTTTTATTTTGCATCAACCCTATCTCCAAGAATTATAATGATATAAATTTGATTCAACAACTTTCTCTTTGTTTTTATTAATATTACTCTTCAATGTTTTAAAAATCAGATCGGACATCGAACCGGTCAAAGGAAAGGTTTAATGTTTAAAGGTTTAACTGATAGTATACCACTATAAAACCAGTATATAATAAATAAGAAGTAAAATTTATAAGAATAAGTAAAAATAAAATATTTTATTAAAATAAAACATACACCATTGTCTATTATTAGATAATTAACTAATAATAAATAAATATGAGTCTAATATAAAACTTAAAATCAAAAATGTATTTCTAAAGAAGGTTGTGTCTCATCATTGTCAAAGGCTCTAAATTCTCCAATGTTATTTAAAGACTTGTAAACTATGCTCTCATCTAAAGTATTTGCTTTAACATCTTCTACTGCATTTAAATAAATTACAAATTAGTAATGTATGAAATTATTCTCGATTGTAAACTTTTAATACATTATACTTTTAACTTAAATGTGATCAAAATAAGATATGAACTGACCATCAGTAGATGTTCTTAATTCATTTGTTGTGACAAATGCATTTTTTTCATAAATCACCTTTTAAAGTTCATTATAATGAAGATCAGGTGATGGTTCTTCTCCTTCGATCCAAAAATCAGTATGTTCAATAAAATCAATATCAACTGGATCATACGTGCTCTTCTTACTAAGCGCTCTGAATACACAATAGAGAAATTATAAACTTAATAATAAAACTAAAATTAATGAAATAAAAAAACTATAAAATACCTGTTCTTCATTCTCAGATTATAAGTAACATAAACAAGGTCATTAATTGTTTGATGTTCCAAACGATTTCGTTTCTTTATATGAATACATTAAAAAATGCACCAATTACGTTCACAATCCGATGCTGAAACTATTTGATTGAGTAATATAATAGCGAGCTTTTTTAATGTTGGAGCATCATCACCAAATAATCTCTACCACTTATCTGTATATTAAATTAATAGTTATAATAAATAAAAATATATATTACTAATAAGTAAAGAATGAATTAAAAGTATAAAACTTACTTGGCCGCATTTTTTTCATCATAAATTCTCTCTTTGCTGATAATCTAGCAAAACTCTCTAAACCTTCATTATACAATTTATTTTCATTTGTCGCTTATGATTACTCTTTAATAGAGAAAATACCTTTGCATTCAATCACATCAAATAGACCGCCCATAATATTAATTGTACATATGTCTTCACTATATAAGTAATAAGGATTGAGAAAATAAGCTGCTAAGTGGATCCTTTGAGTAAGATGTTTATCCCATCGTCAGTCAATAATATCTATGTACTACTTTTACAATTTATCCTCCCCTTTAAAAAGATCTATAACTATTTTGTGAGCTCTATGCATACCATCATATATACACCCCAAAGATTGCTTCTCATTTGAGTCAACAATCCTCGACGACCTTAAAAGCAGAGCCACAATCTTCATAATGATCAAGCAAGCATCCCAAAATTTATTATCTATAATAATATCAAAAACTTATTTTCCTTTTTCACTCTTTGATAACTTATGACTTGAAAATTGTTTACTTGTTACTAAATTTTGAAGTAATTTCTTATATTCATAAACACTTTTCAAAATAATAAATATAATTACAAACTTGGTACTAGCAGGACAAACGATCTCAACCTAGCTAATCTTCTTACTTTCTTAACCATGACAAAAATGTACTATAATTATACACAAAAATTGTGATTTTATATGCGTATGAAACAAGACTAGAAATATGGTCTATACCACTAATATCTTTTAAAATAAGATTTATACAATAAGTAGCATGTCGAGATCAATAAATATGTTCATACTTTGATTATAATAAGTACCCAGCTGATATATAATTAGCTATATTATTTATAACAAAATGCACAATATTCTTTGGTCTAAACTACTCCACAATTTCATAAAATAATTTAGAAAAATCATTATCACTTTTTACCATTTCAAAAGCATCAACAAACTTGATAAAAGTTGTTCCAATATTACAATAAACCAAGAAAATAATAAAGTTCGTTGTCTTTGATCATTCCACCCATCTACCATAATAGTGCGTCCTGTCGATTCCCATCAAAACTTATATGTATCCACAATTAATTGACATTCCGTTTTTAAATCTTGAAGCAAGGGCACATGCAGCTCATAATAAGAATGTACCTTAAATCTTGAACCTATTATTGTTGTAGCATCTATTGCTTCTTAAAAATATAGTGAATTTAAAGCATTTAAAGGAATGCATGAATGATAAAACCATCTAGCCCATGCTCTTTTACATCGTAAAAAAACATCCTTATCAGCCAAAACACTTTTTAGACTAAGTTGAGATCCAGAAGTAGTTCTTGAAGAAAAGTAAGAATTTATATTACTAGTAGCTTTCCTTTTTTCCCTTATCTAGTACTTGTGGTGCTTTATCATTTTTAAATGATATATCATGAGCCTCTTTATTTTCCTTTTTCTTTTTTACTTGTTGCTGCAAATATTTTCTAATCATATCACGTACATTAAGTGGTACTTTTTTGCAAGAAGCAATATTACCCTTAACTTAGCAAGATGTTCTTTCATTTTATAAATTCCACCCATTTTAAATATTATACCGTAAAACATACAGTTAAATTGGATATTCCCATCAGATGCTTAAGAAGAAGAAAAATAATTCCATGCTGGATCGGACTTACCACGAGTAGATGATGCGATATTCATCAAATATTTTTCTAGTGATTCTATATTCTCCATTATGATTTAACCTAAAAAGTATAAAAAATAATTAAATATACTATAGTCAAGACAAAAGTCTCTTACTTAAAATAATTCTCATCAGCAACAGTCACAAGCTTAAAATTGTTCTTTAGGAAACCCTTTTTCAACAATTTATAAGCCTTATATCATTGACTAAGGTAAATTGTAAATATATAAAAGGATAGTCATGAGTGTAAAGTATTGTTTAGGATACCCTTTTTAACATACAGTATAAGAAGCTTATAGTTTTAGTTACAAAATCTCTTCATTTTTCTTTTACATAAAAAAGTAACTACTACTTTAATATGTTCGATAATACACAATTCTTAATCCAGTTTTTGTATTTTTATTAATTTCAAAATCTTTCTTTTTTTAAGTATCATCTACTTGGTAATCAAATTCTTTTGGTTGAAAACTTATGCATACAAGTGAGTTCACTGTTTTGCTTGGAAATTATTTAAAAAGAACCTTTAAACACAAAACACCAACATAAATCAGTAATTACATATATAGTTGGTGAATGAAATCAAATCACATATATTAAAAAAACTAACAGCAAAATGGTGAATAAAATCAAATCGCATAGTTACATAGAACACCAACAGCAAATTACACTCACTTATTAAACTTTGCTCTAGTCATCACTTGCGCCACTTCAAATAATCAACTGTTATCATGCCAAAATATTGTAAGTTTAGTTTTCATTCAGCATAGTATATATAACACAACGTTAAAGAAGACTAATTAATCAATAACTATGAATAAAGTAGAGATCTTCTATGGTTGACACTCTTGTAGACAAGTTCCCTTATCCTTATCTATTATCTCTGTACAAATAAGACTCTTAAATAACACAGTAGACTGAACAAACTTGAACTCTATTAGAATCTTTATTTCACTCCAAAATAACTTTCAGATTCTTTAACATCAACAATAATGATCCAATCAGTTGAAGCCACAGTGATGAGGAGGCTTTGTTTGCACCATTTAATCAGCATCTCAGCAACAGCGAGAGAGAGAGCGAGGAACAGTATGAATTGAGAGAAACTTCTGCCCATTTCTACCTGAATTATATTAACTCAACACAGAGACAATTATGTATACGAACTGGCATTCAGAGAATAATCTCAATCATTGCTCGTTCCAAATGGGACATAGGATTGTTTCAATTGGGGGGCCGAATCTTCACAAAATTAATCGTATGTCTAGTTCCAGAACTCATTTTTATGGATTTAAAGACATTATTTATCTTATATATATATTCATTCAATTAATTGATGTACAAGATAACTTCCATATGATAAATGCACATTGCAAATAAGATTATAATAAGATCATAATTATAACATCCATATTTTATTTATATATTATCCCTAAATTATTTGTAATCATTATTTTATTGAGATGGACATTAATAAAGTGTAAAGACTAGTTTATAGTATATTTCTTCGTTACGAAGAAAGTAGTAGATTTCACGGACTAAAGTATAGAAATACTTAAGCAAATGTGTAGGTGTTTGTTAGAAAACAAATTCACTTAATTGAGTCAATATGAGAATTCCATTTAGAACATAACTTGTTTGTCTATAGAAATTCTCATTATGATGATTTTATAACTGATTCTTTGACTTAAGATATCCAAGTTATCTTATATAGGGATTGATATGTCTTGATACTACTTATAACATATTCTAATCAAAGCCTAATTAGTGATCATTAGATATAGAGTGAACTATATGGAGATAGTTAAGTAATCAATATAAGATTCATCACCTTAAAATGACTAGGGAGAATCGTTATTATTGACTAATGTTGATTCGAGAAATCTTTGTCCAAAGTAGAATGCTACTTTAGAAATAGCCTTCAAAATGTCATAATTGAATCAATTACTAATAGTAGAGAACTAACATGAATCAATTTAAATAGAGTAGACTTTAATTTCACGTTTTATGTCTAATTAGAATATTATATGAAGAAATGAATGAATTATACAAAAAAGTGATGCATGAAAAAGTTTGTTAAAACTACTTTGATATTCCTAAGTCAAAACTACTTTGATATTCCTAATATTTGATTAGTCATGACATGTTGTTAGATATTAATCTAGGCCTACAGTTATAAAATGTTTAACTAAAAAAATTAAAGAAAATTAAAGTGTTTAATTTATTTAATCTTAAATATGATTTAAGATTATAATTTATATCTATTGCCAACATATTTAGGAACTTAATAGGTCAAAAAAGCCAAATTAATGAGGGCAAATGTAATTTAACAAAGATGGATTCAATTGTAAAGTACAAGAAATTTTAAAGGTTAAATATGAAATATTTAATAAATAAGGAAAAATGAGATATTGGGTCTTATTTGGGATCAACTAGTATCTAATTAGAATCAATTATAATTATAATTGAAGTTTAATTGAAATTAAAACTAAATTTAATTAAACTACCAAAATTACAAATTTTATTATAAATAGGTATATGCTTTAAAGGAATTAGTACCTATTGTTTACTTCCCTCTCTCGACCATAAGTAGAGTTTTCTTTACTAATTCGTGTGGATATTGTCAGAAGCTAGACCTATGCACAACTATGGTGGTATGATCAACTAATTTCAGAAATAGTTTGATGGAAATTATTAAAAAAAAGCATCTATCTAAAAAATAAGGTCAAACTTACGTTTATGTTTTATTCATGCATCAATCATGCTATAGAATTTAAACTGATCTTGACTTTCGAGAAAACAAACAAAGAAGGTCTTATTCTTCTTCCCAACACATGAGATCAGATCCCACCCCAATTTTTCAACACTTCTCACTCTTATCCACGAGTCTTATTTGAACCTTCAGAATATATCAAAAGAAATATTAGTAATTTAGCTATCACGTTGGTCATACATAGTCAATATTTTCACTAATCAGTCATGTAGTTGAATATTCAGAAAATAAAAATAAAGAAAGCAAAAATTAGGCATACAAATACTTTGTTAATGTAATTGGGGTATAGATGTTATTGAAATGAAAAGAGAAAAAAAAAAAGAGGTAATTCTGCTAGTTCTACTAGATTCCACGTGGATTTCTATACTTACACTAGTAAGTGAGAAAAACTCTTGTTTTGAATGACATATAAAATGGTCCCTTAGATTTAAGACTGCTTCTCATAGCAGGTAAGATGAAAAAGAACAAAAAGAAAATGTACATTATAATTGTATCTTTTATTTGAGATTAAAATTTCTAACGAGTCAATCAAAGGAGCAATATTTACTTTTGGTCAAATGTATTCAGGAGAATTCTTCCCTCTCCCCCACCATAATTCTATTACCTATACAAACATAAAATGGTAAAATTATGTACAAGTTAAACTGAAAAAACCCTAATTCCTATATGCGAAAGGAGAACCGGGGTGATACAATATTAGCTAATCCACATCTGATATGTCTCACACCATCTTCTGAAGTTTGGCATTTAATCCATCAATTAATTTAATACAATATTAGTTACTCCATCACTCTATCAACAAAAGCCCGGTTCTGTTCTATCCTAATTGGGTAAGGATTTGTTGGACAAAATCAGACAAGTCCTTGTTATGATATAAGATGCGGGTACTGGAAGCGTTCCTCCTCCCTTTCTTCTGCATTTGGACTTCAAAGAAAACTCACAAAACTCTCTTCGAGATTGGCTATGCAGTTTGCAGCTTATATTCCAATCAAAATATGGTTGATTGGATGGACTGGATTGGATATTGCACATTTGTTACAGCAATACGTACTATTTCTCCAAGAAATCATTGTTCGTCTACCCCACATGCAATAGTAAGAGATCCGTGCATTATCATATACTTGGGAGTTTGACAACTTGAGGTGTTAGTTACTGCTCTTAACTGAAACTAACTGTTCTGAAAGATGTCATCACGGCAAGAGACAGAACCTACTCTATTTAAAGAACCTACAAATAAATAACTTCATGGAGATTAATTGCACATGGATCACATACATTTGTATTTTTTTATATTTTTAAATTAACAGTCATTATTGTTTAAATATATAATGAGTAAATTGTGCACGCATTAAAATTAATAATGTTAAATTAAGTGTAAATTCAATTTAAATAATATTTACAATGATTTTGTGTGTCTTCTTAATTAATTAATTATTTTAAAATTGAAGTTAGTTAGGAAATTGCTTAAATGGAAAGAGTGCTGGGAAGGGTAGCCGGACCACCCTTGGAGGCATATATGAATATGAACATTATAAGATCCTATCTCAGCATATGGTGCTTAACTCATATTTAGATATAGGTGAGTTTAATTACAATGAAGGGTCAGAGATCCCCCCATCCCCAGTTAAAGTTCGATACTTAAACAATTGTATTCAAAAAGTGGACCTTTAAATCCTTTTAAGGGTCAATGCATATTGATGTGATCGACAAGGAGATTTTTTAGATATTTATGTGCATTAAAATCTTTCAGAAGATATATAACACTTAAAGGGAAGGGGAAAATGTGGCTGGGGAAGACAAGAACAGTGCATTAGGAGACACAAACGTTTGGACTAGCCACTACTCGTCTGTCTGTGGTGTCTAGAATGTTACAGTAGAACTCCTTTAAATTGATACTCGGTAAATTAATAAACTCTTTAAGATGATATTTTTCTCCGGTTTTGACTTGGGTCAGTTGAAAATTTAACAAATTTCGATAAGATAATAAGATAATGTATTTTCAAAATATCCCTATATAAATATAGGGTCCCATTAATATCATAAATTAATAATTATATAAACTTACACACTATGATTCTAGTGTGGTTTGTGTTGCTTGATATCCCTTCCTTTTTTTAGGTTGGCTGAAAGATATTCAGCCGATCGTCTGAGTGTGTTTGAGATTGTACCTTGACTACTTTTCAAATGAAACTTTTCTTCAAGCCACAACTGCAAATCTTTTAGAGTGCATGTCGAATGATCTCCCTTTTACTCACATAATTCTTTGTGTATTTGATCCGTCATTGTAGATTTCGTGACACCTTTTAGATTAGGAGCCATTGTTGGGTGTGGTTTCAAGAAATTTTCTATCTTGTTTATAAAGTATTTTCTATCTCCGTCATTATACATACATTGAATGTTTTTAGTAAAAATACAATAAATAATACTTAA
>JANIIA010000001.1:26089810-26109167 GCA_027478495.1 Erythroxylum alaternifolium
TCCATATGCTTCTGTTGTGAGTAGTTTGATCTACCTACAAACTTGTACTAGACCTGACATCAGTTTTGCAGTAAGGATGCTGGGCAGATATCAAAGTAATCCTGGTATTGATCATTAGAAGGTTGCAAAAAAAGTGATGAGATATCTTCAAAAAGGATTGCTCACTTATAAGAGGTCTAATCATTTAAAAGTGATTGAATATTCAAATTCAGCTTTTGCCTAAGTGCATTGATACTAGAAAGTCAACATTTGACTATTTGTTCCTATTAGTTGAAGAAGCAATATCATGGAAAAGTGTCAAACAATCTGTCATTACTTTATCCACTATGGAAGCAGAATTTGTAGCTTGTTATGAGGCCACAATTCATGCATTATGGTTACGAAACTTTATTTCAGGACTTGAGGTTGTCTACACAGTAAGCAAACCGCCTAAAATTTATTGTGGTAATTCTGCAGTAGTTTTCTTCTCTATAGCGACAAATACTCTAGAGGCGCAAACATAGAATTAAAGTATTTTGTTGTTAAAGAAGAGATTCAGAAACAAAAAGTGCATATAGAACATATTAGGATAGATCTCATAATAGCAGATCCTCTAACTAAAGGTTTATAACCAAAGACATTTAAAGAACATGTACTTATGATGAGTCTTGGTTGTAGTGATGATTGGTAATAATGTTTGATGATGATATTTTAGCACTCTTGAGCTCAATAATAATATGTTCCTGAATTATATATTTCTTCTTCATTATGTTTATGTACACATAATTGTTTGAATAAAAAATTTGTATATATTTTCATAACAAGCATGTAGTCTGTATGTTGTTTATATATAACTTATGAACCTAAATATAATAAGTTCTTAATGTAGTGGTGTATGGAAGGGAATATATGACTATATTGTGTATAACCGTCATAACGCACATTATATGATTTGTTATGTTGAGGTGCTTATGATGTTAATGGTTTATAAGATTTAATTCTTGCTAGTCTTATGTTATACTATTAAATGTAATGATGAAACATCCGGCTAAGTGAGAGAATGTAAGAAATATGACATGATGTTGTAGCCTAGATTTTTTATAAGCCCATATTAAATTTGGTTTAGTTTCATAGTTTAATAGTATATTAAATCTTAACCGTTAATTTAGTACTTGATGGACGTATAAGATTTAATGTCAATAAAGAAGTGTCTATAAACTAGTCATCTCTTTACCTTAATCAAGTACAGACAAAACAAAATACATAAAGAGTAGGTATTCGTGCATTGAGCTATCCATCAAGTTATCGTACAGAAAGACGGCCAAAAGAGAGAAACTAGTTCGTAATCGGTAAAAGTTTTCTTTTTTACATCATGATGAATTCCGCTCAAAGTAAGTGATTTATTTACTTCATCTATGTAGATATTATTATTTTCAAGATCTGAATAATTACGAATAATTTATATATAATTCATGATTTATTTATGATTTTATGTTTTGTCGTTTGATTATTAAGAATCGGAAAAACTAACATTTCTCATAAAAGGCTTTCTGGACTTTTTGTGGAGAATCGAAACAAGCCACGTGATCACATAACAATAACATTAAACCTATTGACCAGCTCGTTATAAATTAATAACAGTAAACCCATTGATCAGCTCGTCATAGATTTATGGATCGAGCATGGTATGGACGTGAAATGAGTCATTAATAACATATTTTCTTGTTTTTGGTTTGTCAACTCTTTGTGGTTGCAGTGTGAGACCTTTTCAACTCCGGAGCAGCAGTGATTGTTAGAACAATACTTGCTGAAATTGGACTTTTTAAACATTGAAAAGCAAGAACTTGCAAGTTAGTCCCACTCATAACACTCCTTGGGTTACATTATCTGTCGATCGTTGGACTTGTTTCAAATATACTTTGGCTAGTTTTAGTTGACATGCAACAAAGACGGGATATTGTACTTATTTATTTATAATTGTGCCTCAACTTTCCCACATAAAGATCCAAGAGATTGAAGAGAGAGTGTCCTTTTTAGGAATGACCGAGTATTTGGTATCATGTGTGTATGTGTGTATAAGAATGTTACAATTGATAAGGGTATAGATCTACTGATTTATTTATGTTTGTGCAACTTGATGTTAAAAAGTACACCATTCTAGGGGGAATAAGATAACGCATGTTACGCATCTCATGAAAATGTAAGAGAACGGGAATAAACTAATAATACAAGAGGAAGGAATAAACAATAAGGATTGATCTTTTCAAGTATCTAATGAGTAGATTGAAGGACAGAGACTAGGGAAGAATAGAAAATGGCTTGGGATTAATGTAAATGATGTGAAAAATGAGAGAGATGAGAATCTGGAGACATGCGTACCAGGAGGTAACGAATTGGAAGCCGTTGTTCGTAACAATCTACGCAACTGTGGTGGTGGGCGTCGTGTTCTCGTCCTTCTACGTCTTCTCTGCCGTCTACTCCAACAACTCCTCTCTCACTTCATGGCTCTCTTCTCCGCCTCCAATCACCTCTCGTATGCGTTTTGCTTTCTTTTCTTTTTCCTTCGTTTTGTGCGTAAATGAAGTCATGTTTTAGATGGGCGTTTTTTGTTCTGGAATGAATTGGGTTTTTCGCTTTGTCTTTTGTCGTCCCGTAGCTCAAGTTTGACCTTTTATATTGTTGGATCAACCTTTTAGAACCACCAAGTGATTGTGCAGCAATTTCTGCTATCAATTTTAGCTACTGGGTATTTAATTCTCTCTCTTTCTAGTTTTCATTGTTATTGAGGTTTTGGTTGTTGGAAGTGTTGTTTACCTTGATAGTTTTGGTTAAAAGATTGCGCTTTTTGTCATAAAGCTGGAAACTTGTTCCAGATGGTATTCTGGGACATAATGGAACTTCAATTTTTTAAAGTTAAACAGCTCCCCTGTCATGATTTTCTACGACCAGTGTTGGTTTCATTCGTCGTCATTCTCTAGATGGCATCAAACACTTGGTTTTTGATCTGCATTTTACATTTGTTAATAATGGAGCTAAATGGAAAACATTCCAGTGTCAATAAATTTGCTGCTAATGGACTTATTTAGTCTTCGATTCCTTCCTTATCATGGGATGCTTGCCTTGTCTTGTATGGCCAGTGCAATTTCTTCTCTGTGCAAACATGTAATTATGCAAACAAGCCATTTATAATTGCTTTTAGTCATTTACCATTGACTTGCCTCCTCGACAAACTCATTTTTCTCCAGACGTGGATTCCACTTTTTTGGATCAATCATCAAAATTTTCTCAATCAGCAATAATTGCTGGTCCTTTGACGCCAACATCAAAGCTTCCGAACAGAGAAATAAAACCAATTTGGGATGCTCCCCCACGAAATGCCAAAATTCCACCTCAAAAGAATTTTATGCTCACCAAACAACTTGTTGAGGAGAGGGTCAAAGATAATGTCATAATTGTCACTTTCGGTAATTATGCCTTCATGGATTTCATCCTTACATGGGTTAAACACTTGACAGATCTGGGGCTTTCTAATCTTCTTGTCGGTAAGTCTCCTCATAAGACAGTCTCAGTTATTTAAGCTTTCTTTCAATGGGACTTCAGTTACGGAAAAAATATTTAAATTATGGTACAATAGGTGCCATGGACACTAAGCTCTTGGAAGCTCTGTACTGGAAAGGTATTCCTGTTTTTGACATGGGAAGTCACATGAGCACAGCAGATGTTGGCTGGGGGTCACCAACCTTTCATAAAATGGGGAGAGAAAAGGTTATTCTGATTGATGCAATCCTCCCTTTTGGCTATGAGCTATTGATGTGTGACACTGATATGGTTTGGTTAAAGGTATTTTTCTAGCTATATGTTTGCTTCTTTTGGACTTCAACATCCTGATTATCCCCATGCTTGCATATATTTCTTCTTGTTTGCTTCTTTCATTTGGTAGTATCTTATATTTTTAATGAGACTTTAGAATTGTTGTCGGAATGGTTGCTGTTTTTGAAACTAAAAGCTGGAGATGGAAGGTATTACTTCAGAGTTATCCCACACAGACAAGGTTTTGGATGGTAATTTCTGAAACTACAAAATAAAAAGAGAAGTCAGAATCCTACAATTCAGCATTCTTTTGCATGAAGAGATTTATCATGAGTCTCATCTGAAATGTTACCTCTGGAAGCCATGAACTGTATCATTTCTTTTCTCAAAAAAAGTAAATAATAAAGAAAAGAAAAACTGTATCATTTGATGGTATCTACCTAATCTAACCTAGGGAGTGATACAACTTTTATGTGCCTCATTTCTAATTTTCCAAATTTAAAATTTCTCTTACCAACTGATTAAAATTGGTGTAGCACAAAAATACAAATTTGTGTAGACAGGAAAGTTGCTCTTATTTTGGTATTTCTGTACTTGATTTCTTGTGTTGTTGTGATTCTTTTATGCACACAATCAAATGTGTTATGACATATTTATGAAAATCTTCTTCATAATATTATTTCCTGTTATTTTGCATCATTGTTTCAATCACTTAATAAATCGTTCGTTGCACACTATATTATGTCCTCGAACAGAATCCACTCCCATATCTTGCTCGATATCCAGATGCAGATGTTTTAACCTCAAGTGATCAAGTTGTACCAACAGTTGTTGATGACAGGTTGGACATTTGGCAACAAGGTGAATGCTCACTAGATTAATTCTTCTTGCACTCTGTCCCCCTTTGCAAAGCATTATGGCTGTTAAACTGAAGGCTTCTGCATCATCTGTTGCATTTTTCCACAATTTCCCCATTTGATTGGTTTGAAGGTTAAGAACTTTTGAGAATGACTATAAAATTTTCTACCTTTTTTCTGACAACTGCTTAGGCACTATTTAGAGACTTTATGTCCTTCTAGTCAATATTAATAGAATCTAAAAATTGCGAATCTGATACCTGATTAGGCCAGTCTTTCTTTTCCTCGCTTTGTTTCTAAATAGGGGCAAGGATGCGGGGAGGGGTGTTCATGAGGAGGGATTGTCCATTTATTCTTGCTGGAAAAGCAATGAAAGAGCCGTTATGATGCTTAAACATTTATACATATGTGTGCGATAGAAGGGGAAAATTTGTACTCATAACTTGTTTTCTTTTTGAATCTGCCAACAAACTGCTGCATCTTCATGGGAATGGATATTTGATTCATTAGTCGCATCTAAACTTTAATTGCAACACACAATCCATGCAGACTGTTGTGTACTACATTAACAATAATGCCTGAAATGTTTGCCGGTCAAGTCCCGTTGCTTTTTAATAAACTTGGTTTGTATTTGTATCTTTTTCTAGTATGCTAGTTTGAAATTTTGTTATTTTTCTTTATGATCGCTCTACTAATAGTCATTTGTTCATTTTGATAGTTAGTGGTGCCTATAACATAGGAATATTTCATTGGCGGCCAACAGAGTCTTCAAAAAAGTTGGCAAAAGAATGGAAAGAAATGCTTTTGGCTGATGACAATATATGGGATCAGAATGGGTTCAATGATGTTGTGCGCAAGCAATTAGGACCTTCTGTTGATGGGGAGGGTGGTCTCGTATATGCATTTGATGGAACTTTGAAGCTTGGAATTTTACCAGCAAGTATATTTTGCAGTGGACATACTTATTTCGTGCAGGTAGCATCTTTTATCTGTTCCTTCTTGCTTTTAGACTCAGATCTATTTGCTTCTTATCTAGACATAAAGAATTTGTCAAATTCCATATTGCTTGTTTGGACCTTCAAAATGCCATCAAAAGACTATATGCCCTGACTCTTGGGGATATATTCGTAGGCCATATATCAGCAACTCAGATTGGAGCCATATGCAGTGCATACAACATTTCAGTATGCAGGCACTGAAGGAAAGCGCCATCGACTGCGAGAAGCCATGGTTTTCTATGATCCACCAGAATATTACGATGCACCAGGTAATAGCATGCTACACTTGCCCACTGTTTTTCCAGAATATTTTGGCATTGTTACATAAGTATTATATCTGGCCATACCCAAAGGGTGATTTATTGTCCACTAGGTATTTCAATTTATTTAGCATCATCTAAAGTTCTTTGTGAACAGAATGTCTGAACTTGACACTTTAAGATCAATAGATGCAACAACTATATATTTACTTCTGTTATCTTCAATTATTTTCTTGTTTCTTCTTTCAACCAGGCAAGTGATCAGTGAAAAAAGAAAAATCAAATGGAGCATTAAATCTCATCTCAGCCTTCTTAATGAAAATTTTTCAACAATTGACACTTAATGTTTGCTGTGGTCACTGCATCTGCTTGTAGTTGATGTTTGCAGTTTGTCCTTGCTTAAGATAATTGTTGCTGTTTAACATCCCTTTGAATTTATGCAGGAGGCTTTTTGTCATTTAAGCCATCTATTCCAAAGAGTTTGTTACTTGATGGGGAGCATGATCTTGATTCACACTTTGCTGTAATTAATTATCAAGTATGCACCAATTAACATAGTTTGAGTTCTTCAATTGTCTAATACGATCCTGATTCTCAATACTTTCTGTTGTCAATTAACATAGTTTGAGTTCTTCAATTGTCTAATACGATCCTGGTTCTCAATACTTTCTGTTGTCTTCAGATGAAACAAATAAGGACAGCACTGGCAATTGCGTCATTGTTAAATCGCACCCTGGTGAGAGTAATTCCTTTCTTGAGCATGCTTTCCCTTTTACAATTTGGTAACATATTTCAAGTGATATATATCCCTGTCATAATTTAAATTATCGAACATGCTGCACGCAACTGTCCTTAAAACTGTGTGAAGCGTATCACTTTCTCATTTTGAAAATCTCTAAAGGTTGTTTGTTGATTTCTTCTTTGTGTAAACTTCAGATCATGCCTCCATTATGGTGCAGATTGGATAGGCTATGGTTTCCCCATCCTGGAGTTCTGGAGGGGTCTTTGACTAGGCAACCTTTTCTCTGCCCATTGGACCATGTATTTGAGGTGCCTTTTTTTATCCTGAAGCTGATGTGACAAACTACTATTTTTCTTTTTTCACCTGAAGTGTCAGCTACTTTGTGCCTAAGAAAATGTTTATTTGTTATGTGCTTGGAAATGTTAGTGTGCTTGTATTCAGCTCCCAGAATCTGTGAGAAAAAATTTTCTTTAAATATGTTTTAAGTTGCTAGTGATGCCATTGATAGTGCAAAAGGCAGCAGCATATCGGTGGATTTCTTAATCATACAGATAAAGTATTCACAACTAGTTTTCATGTTTTGTATAAAACTTCGATTCATGCAATATTAAGTACTTATCACGCCATTCCAGTGTGCAATGAATTTATGCTTATTTCCATTTGCAGCGGAGTGACCAGCTTGAACTGGGATGAAGCTCTAGGCTCTACAACTTGTATCCTAATTGACCTGCCTGACTTCAAGCACATTAAGAAATCTGGATAAGTTTTAGTTTTCAGAAGTGTTGTCTTTTAAAGTTTTTCTCCAGAAGTTATTTTTGAAAAAATTCATCCAACATAAATTTTCTTGTTTTACCTCTTTATTTGTGCTTGGGCATTGTGTAATTAGAAACCAAAATTGAAGTGTGCTGAATATGAAGATCTTTTTGGGAGGGGAGGTGGGAATTATAGCTTAGTTGTTTTAATTATTCAGGCACTCATTATTTAGCTAAAGTACTGATCTGCTTTTGTGTCTATGGTCCCATTCTGTATTTCATGATGGAAGTACAAAACTAATTGAACATAAGCTACTAGCTGTAATTCCTTATACTATGAACTCACTGTTGTAGTTTAACCCCTTTCAATTTATTTGCTTCATAACCATAGCAAAGCAGTGTGTTCTTCAGTTACTTAATTGGATGCTTTATGACATCTATCTGTCTTCTTTACTTAATTTCTGCACCAGCTTGACCTTTAGGATTAGCTTTAGAGCTATTTCTGTAAATCCATGTTCTTTTGCCTTCAATGTTCTTTTAGGAGTTTTAGTTGTTTTCTCATAAATGCCATATAAATTTGGGTTTAGCCTTTGAAGGACATTGCAGTACATACAAAAATAACAAGTTCTTATCCAACATTGTTTTGCTAGAAAAAGATGGTAAACTATTTTCCCCTTAACATTTTCCGATGACTGTCTTAATGAAAGAAACATCAACTGAACTGCAGGTAAATGTAATGTTGAAAGAGCTGCCAGTCGAGGAGTTCGGCCCTGGAATCGGCATTAGGGAGTACTCCTTTTTAGACAATCCATTACTACCCTCCCAAGTAAAGAAATGAAGTTGCATCTCTTTAAAAGAATTTATGATGTCGGTGGTGCAGGATTAACAATTCACGAACATTTGTAGGTGAAACAATCATGGCTTAATGTTCAACTTTGTCGAGGTGGAAACCAAGACTGCCATGGGTCAAACAATACAGGGTCGTCAGGTGTTCTAAGATTCCCAAAACACAGCAATGAAGAAACGGTAATGAAATTCCTTTTCAAGCATTTGAAGCTACCTGCGTACTGTTTGTTCAGTTTCATATCCTAAAGAACATGGTGTTAGAGCATTATAGACCTTATTATTTTCTGTGGTAAGTGTTTCTAGAAATGAAAACCAGTTCAAACAAAATTGAACACAATCTGTTGAGCATCTGCTATTTTGTAGTAGTTAGTGTTGGGGCTGGAACTAAAATGTTATTTAGTTCAATTGTTGAATGGTTTTTTGGCTGTATACTTAAACTAGCCAAGTTACACCCCTTCCCCGATGGCAACCACCCAGTGCCGCCAGCGTGCCTCACCAGCTTGAGCTTTCTTTCTAATTTGCAGTTCAAGACAATATTCTCATCATTCAAACATGTCAAAGTCATTCACTTCTCTTCAATGCATGATGCTTTCTCAGGTTTCAGTGACAAGGTAAGTCCCGCCTCTTGCTCTCTTACTGATTGGATTTGATTCAAGTTTGAATGTGGCTCTTTGTATTAATGCCCTGTTAAATATATACTTAGGAAAGAGAAGAGAAGTTTAGGAAACGTGTGAAGCAGTACGTTGGTATATGGTGTTGTGTGGCGGATCACACTCCCGGACATGTATATTATGACATGTACTGGGATGAGAAACCTAGTTGGAAGCCAATACCACCTCAAACTCCAGAAGATGACCACCCACCACGGTGATGCCTGATTTCAACTTTTCAAGCCATGTATTCAAGACATTACCAGAGAACAAAAACATATATCAAACAAGACATCCAACAATGCTTTATACAGAAGAGATCCAGGGAAATTAAAAGATACCATATGCTGGTTTAATTCCTAACACACGGAAGATGTAATTTACAGATGGAAAGGGTGCTAACCTACTTTTGACATTGAATGTCCAATTTTTGAAACAGAGAAAGTTTGATGGGTTTCCTTCAATCTTTGTAACATTAGCAAGAATTCTTTCCACCAATTGTATCATGCATTCCAAATCCAAATGAAAAGTTAGAAGGATCAAAGCATGTACGTTTCTTGTCATATCTTGATATAGCTTCATCTCACAAACCAAGGTTCTGTACCGCACACCAAAACATAAAGCTTAAAGTTATAACCTTGGGTTTATTAGTATCTGTTTTCTTCATGAAATTTCCTATCCGTTATTGCTTTTCACATTGTTTCTTAGCATGATCACATCAAACTAAAAAATTCCCAAGTTAACCCTAAGTCATGTAACCTTTTCTTCCCAGAATATATCCCATACTTGGCCTCATTTAGTAATTAGCATTCTCAATTATGCTTCTCTCGCTAGACGATATGCGTCAAAGAGAACAATGTTGTGTTAATAACAATGCCTGCGTTTGTTTTTGATCTCCTTGGATACTCCAATTCAACGCCTTGGTGATTGCGCATTACTTGGCAATCAAGATTGGTGCTATTACTCGCTTGCCAATCGCCACTGCTCTTCTTTCTGTTCAAAGCTGGACATTTGAGTTCTTCATTGGCCTTGTTTGATGCTCTTCCCATCAGAAAAGAAAGACGACTAGTGGTTATAGTTTATAAATTTCGAGGAAACTCTCTGTGTCAATATATTCCACATCAGAACCACTTTCTCCATCTTCACCTTTTTCCTTAGGATTATATGTTTGATGTATCCAAGGATGGAGCACAAGTTACACTTTTCTGTCTTTAGCAATGGGGGAAAAAGGTTCCTGAACATGCTGACAGCCACAAAAGTTCAACTTGTGGAACAAAACAGAACCAGCTGGTATTTACCCATATAAACGATGGAGCACAAGTTAGTTGACGGAGGAAGGGTGGATACGACGGCTCGTTGTGGAAGTGAAGCTCGAGCGGTGTTTAAGAACGTTAGTCAATTGAATTGACATTGTAATTGATTTAGTCGTTGTAATAGTTTGTAAAACCAAGTACTCTAAAATAAGTCATCCGGTGACGAACCGGATTCACCCACTTTTGGAAAAGGGCAGCATCTAGTGACTATCTCCAAAATAGAAGGACCATAACACTGCGTAATATAGAAGTTCCAACATATGTAGCGGAAGCCACGAGGCATATTATGGATATGATAAATTACATCAGAAAAAGAAACGCCTTTGCCGGAAGTAAAAATCATTAATTGTATGGATTATTGTTAAAGATAACTAAATGCCGTTGCTGGAAGAAAAATCATTAATTGTATGGATTATGATTAAGAGACACAGGCTTTCGCAATTTGGTAGTTGTTGAAACTTCCATTCAGATTCAGTAGACATGCAAGCTTATCACTTCCACTTCTTAAATTTCCCTCCAAACATTCCATGCTTACCACCCTTTCCATGCTTAAACTTGCCTCCGTGATGCTTAAATTTGCCATGCCCATGCTTAAACTTGCCATGCCCGTGCCCGTGCCCGTGCCCATATCCTCCATAGCCATGCCCATGTCCTCCATAACCATGGGATCCATGAGATAAGTGATGAGCACCATAAGCAGCTGCAGCTGCAGCAGCACCACCAGCAATTACTGCTCCTAATCCAGGTCCTGAAGTTATATCAAGAAATTTTGGTTACTCTTAGTGCACCAACACTCGATAAACAGACTTATCAAAATTTCGAAAGAACAACAACAAAGTTTAGGAAAAATAGTTATAAAATTGAGAAAAGACTCGCAAATCACGTTAACTTACACTGAAACCAGCATACCATACAAACCTCAAAAGTCAATTAAAGATGACCATTACAGAAAAAACTGTTAGATAATTCAGAATTTTTTTAGTATTTGAGATTGATTGTGTTTTTGAAATTTAGTTAGAGAGTATTTTGGAGTAGATTGTCTTAAATAAGATGCATATCAGCTGTTTGTTTAAATGTTTGTTAGCAAATCTGCAAAGATATTGATACTGCTTGATTTTTGTAATTGATAACCCTGCTTCAACTATAAAAAGACAGGCTTGTTACTGTTTTTTTCTGCATCAATGAAATCATCGTTCACTTAACTTCCTTAAACGTTTTTCCTATTTTGCTATTGCTGGTTTCTTTTTGGTACAGGACAACAAAAACATTAACAAATGGAAACGTAAGAATAGTAATGGACAGCAAGATATTAGATAAGGGTAATTTTTAACTTGACAACAATCACACCTATGTTACATTAGTTACAGCAAGTATACCTTGATGATGAGACCCAGATGCGCCAGGATAACCAGCAGGTGGGTATGAACCGGGAGGATAACCTCCCGGAGGGTAAGCTTGAGGGGGATATGCCTGGGGAGGATATCCGTGCGGCGGATATCCGTGTTCTGGAGGATAACCAAGGGGATAATATGCTCCGGGAGGGGGTGGATACTGTCCAGGAGGATATCCATGGCCAGGAGGATATCCGTGTCCAAATAGCCCCTTGTCATGCTCATCATGTTTGTCCTTTCCACCTCCCATATTTCCTCACAAAGCACAAAATCTGCGTGATAAAGTGTAATATATGGTAAGCCGCCATCAACTAGAAAGATAAAAATCATAAGCTAATTATCAAAATTTGAATCCATGCACGAATCTCTGAAACAAATTGCAGTGCTTGGACTTATTTTAACGAAGCGATGACTCGATTATGGAAGGACTCAGTCTAAACCACGCCTGATTCATGAAGTTGGGACCCGGGACCAACAAAATCAGAACTTTCCAACACTTTGAAATTAAATCTGGAAAGTTAAGGAAAAATCTACAATCAAAACACAATCTTTCTGTTAGACGAAGCCTGGTACGGGAATCAAGACAATTCCCGTCCCAAGTCAAACGGCAAGAAACAAGTGCAAAAGCATTGATCGATCCAAGCACCGAAACATGAACAGTTAACAAAGAAACAAGTGCAAAAGCATTGATCGATCCAAGCATCGGAACATGAACAGTTAACAAAGAAACAAGTGCAAAAGCATTGATCGATCCAAGCACCGAAACATGAACACTTAACAAAGAAACAAGTGCAAAAGCATTGATCGATCCAAGCACCGAAACATGAACACTTAAGAAAGAAACAAGTGCAAAAGCATTGCTCGATCCGACCACCGAAACATGAACCTTAGATCTGAATAAACTTGCTGAAATTATATAATTGGCTAGTTAAACGAATTATATAGGCAATATACACAGAGAGATAAGCTTTCAACGACGAACAAAGCTCTAAAGAGAGAGAAGGAAAGCAGAACAGAGAAAGAGATAAACAGATAACGTTACCTATATAATCTTTGCGATTTTCCCACAAGAAACAAATAACAGAAACAGAGAGATTGGAGCTTTTGCTTCTTGATTCGATTACTCTGTTTCTGTTTGTGCGGCTTATTATATAATGAAGAGAGAATACAGGAAAAATAAAATAGAAAGATAAAACGCAAAACGCGTATTTTAACGCGTATAAGAAATAAATTTTGTAAATTTATCATTTAGTAAATTTTCTTAATTAATAAAGAGCTTATTTTAAAGAAATACCTCAATGTTTAATCTTACACTAAAAGTTAATTAACTTATCTTTTTTAATTAGTACCTATTATATATGAGTGGCGTGTTACATTCATCTTATTTCCTTCATATTTTAAAAGGTTAGAGATAATATTTTTAAACAGTTATTCTTTTATAACATATATATTAAAAAAGGAATAGAATTAGTTCAATATGGTATAGATATTATGATCGAAAAACCGTGCAAACGAATAACGGTCAAATACACAAATCTTAAATGCTACGGAACCAGAACAGGCTTTGGTATTTTTAGAAAAGCAGGAGAGACGAGAGATGACGGAGTCGGATTCCCACGGAATTACTGCACCACCACCTGTCCATTTTTTTGACTTACTCAAACTGATACCTTTTTTTAATTCATTCTCTCTGTTAACATATACATGCATAACATAATTGGCAATTTCCATTGAATATTTGCAAATTTCTCTACTAAACCTCTTGCCCAATTCTATATCCTTCACATGTTGTTTAGCTACATTCTACTATATTCGATGTTTACCCTTAGGCATGATAATTATGGCCTAGCTTATTTTTGGGTTACAAGAGAGCCACGAGTAAATCATAGTCTTCCTGGACAGAGCCACCGGTCGACTATAATCAGCTGACTTGACCAGCCCATTGCCCAAAGTAGGCCATAGCTTGGGCCACGGGCTACCGTGACCCTGTTTCTGATGACACTTAACTCATTGCTTACAAGGTCTAATTGCCAGTGCAAATACAAATGTTTATTACATAATCGCGTTGACTTTGAAATAACCCTTTTTCCCTCAAAATTCAGGAGCTCCAAGCTGATTCCATCCAAACTGATCCAAATCGACATGATTAAAACGCTAAAATGACATTGTTTATACTCGCAATCCAACCCAAGTTGCCAATCCTAACGATACCTCTTTCAATTTAGTTTTTCGAGGGCTCACATGAAGACCAGAGTTTCGGCTTCAGGGCCTTGGAAAACAGTGCACATCTCCTTTCATGAATACCTTAATTCATTAGACTGTAAACTTCGTCTAGAAAAAAACTCGATAGAAAGACGAAAGCAAGGAGCATCACTAAATACTCTATACTACCCACGAGGGCTGTAGTGGAATAACATGAGCTCCTCTATCCTCAAGTAAAGTTTCGAGTTTAAATCTTATGAATAGAGTCGCTTTAAAACTTGTGAAGGAAGGCTTTGCCGCCCAAAAGGTCTTACCGGACTCGAATCTGGATTAGTCGATTGTCCATGTGGCACCAGATATCGGGTGGTTTAACCCACACACAAAAAAAACTCTATACTAATAACCTTTTCAAGTGATGGAAATCAAGCATACATATCCGGAGCTTCTAACGTGAAACATTCTTTTAAAGGTATAGTATATCCCTCAAATTTCACATCACTTCGCATGCCATACACAGACCAGCATTTGGACTTAGCAAAACCTTAAAGCAGCTTCTAGTTCTTTCTCGTCATCGCAATCATATCCTAACTGGTAAGCTCGTGCTGCGAGTAGAAATAAACAACACAAATACTTAGATCCATATGCACGTATATAGTATCATATAAACAAATGAACGAGAAATTTAAGTACAATTACTCACCAAAGCGTCCAGAGCCCATAAATGGTTCTGCTTCATCTGTCACGCCGCCTTGTAGCTGGTCCTAGTACATTTTCAAGCAGGTGAAAAGGAAATTAGATCATGCAGACTTTTTCTTTACTTAAATGGATGAATTGTTGCGATCAGAAAAACATTGTGCAGCGTTGAAATGGACATCAATTAGAATCCAAAGGATAAATTACAGAGACAGCAGCAGCATAAAAAGCATCAGTTAAATCAACTACAGGATAAGTTATGAGTTCATATCATGTCCAGTCTCGGAAGACGAAGGAAACATTAAGTGCAAGTCAAATTATTCATTGTATGACAAACAGCTGTACGACTACACTAAGCCACCATAGATACGGTGCCAATGTAAAGAACTTTAGTTGAATCCATAAGAAAAAAATGAAATTAATGATACGCAACTTCCTTTTCCAATGATATGCAAGAAGGGTCTTCTTCAGGGTGAATACAAAATGAAAACGCATTCCGAAAAGAAAAATTCACCACATCTAATAATGCACTTACATGATCTGATTCCATTTCAGATGGTGACAGCAACCTGTCAAAGCATCGTCCAGATATTGTACAAACCAACAGCTCATTTGCAGGATCCATAATAACTTCTCTGCATGTATCATCACAAACTGAAAAGAAGCAAGAAAAACAGGCATTAGTCTCCAAACATCCACAATCTAATGCTTAGTTGCACATCTATAATCACAGAATTTTCCCACCATGAACATTCCCAGTCTTCTCACAGATGAATACATCTCCAATTTGGCAGTAGGAACAGGTCTCTCCAGAACAAGCGTGGTCAGCAAACACTTTGTCGGTTAGGCCTCTGCTACTTTTCCAAATAGAAACTTGATCAGCAACTGACTTGTCAAGAATAATTCGATCATCTTTCACCTTCAATCCAGACAATAATCTTATAAACATATGCTTAAGAGCAGAATTATTCCTTGGTACATGTCATACGCAGATATTCAATTTAGAACAGTGATCAAAATCCCGAAAGCCATTCTGAAAGCTTGAACAACACAATCAACTTCAAAACAACAAAGAAACACTATAAACTTTCATCAAATTGTTGGCAAATACATATACCTTGAGCAAAAATGGTCAACACCTACTGCTTCTATAACCCAAATTTCTAGTAACAAGTATAAAATGACACACAAAACAAACTTCTATGCCAATAACGCATACAACTATGAGAAAAATATGATAAGATGACACACAAAACAAACTTCTATGCCAATAACGCATACAACTGTGAGAAAAATATGACAAGTAATACCTGTGAAGGAAGAGGTGCTTGGCTCCTCTTTGCGGCCTGCATCTGGATGTAGTACTCTTTAAACTCAGGTGGGCTGTTCCTAACAAGCTTAACCATGTCCTCTTCATCACGCTGCAATAGGATATTGCTTGAAACTAATCATTTAATATAGTTTTAAGCCTTATGAACAATATGATATTGAACAGAGAAGAAAACATTAAAAAAGTAACATTGTCAGCCAACTAGTCTGAGATTGCACATACCATCCATTTTATAGTCATAAATGAACATTTGCATAATCGAATTCTTATAGGAGGACTACTGAACAACATCCTTTAGCACGTATACAAGTAAGCGGTATTGAATCAGCATAACACTCGCACAAGAGTTGTAACCTCTACAGGTTTTCACACAATAATTCTCAAAGGAGAAAGAGAGAGAGAGAGAGAGACTTTTAAAGTGAATCGCCACCTGAATATAAAGCTTCTTCCAAGCACATTCGGATAACTTTTTGGAAGGAGGCAATAGACCCCATCGCATGCAGTACCTGCACAAAGTCAAATTTGATAAATTCAAATCCAATTATTTGAAGCATGAATTCTTATTGCCCACCAGAAACAAATGAAGCATGGTTCAACAACTTTTGTGGAATCTAAAGCACTCATCTGGCAATTTCAGCATAAGAAGTAAGTTGACATAGGAAAGTTCGTTTTCAAAAACAGAGGAATTAACAATCAGATGAAAAAGCAGACATAACTAAGCACCACCCATACACACAGGTCATTCAATTCAGACACAAAGGTCTCTGAAACTTGAAAGGCTGAATAAACCAAACTACAAAAATGCTTTAATCATTTCTGAATGCTAACGATTAAAGTTCAAACAGAGACGACAATGTTGAGGCAGCAAAACACTTTTAAAAGCACAAACAGAATTAAGCAACAAAAATAATTATTAGAAGTACAAAAGAAAGGAAATGAAGAAGAACAAGTACTGACAAGCGACGCCATAAGGACTCATCAGAAGCAGCATAATTCAGGTATCTACACACCAGAGAGCATGCCACGAGATCCTGTTTCGCAAATCACAAAAGAAAAATTCATATCTAAAACCCAAATCCAAAAAAATCCCTAAACAATTTTTTTAAAAAAACAAAACCAGAAATTAACCTCGGAGGAAAGAAATTTGAGGATGTGGGGAAAGAGCTCATGAGGGATCTTGCTGAAAATCCCACCATCTAACCTCGCCAATTTACCATTACTGCCACTTCCACGGTTACTGTTACCAATCAAATTCTCTTCCTTCATTTTCTCTTTGCCTCCATCACCGCCTTCTTGTTCCTCTTTCTTGGCTTTAGGTTCCTCTTCCTCGTCCTACAAATTAAATCAATTTGGTCCAAAGATGACATTTTTTATGCGAAAAGAATCGAAAATAGAAAAAAGAGAGGAAGAAATTAGGGATTGCTTACCTGGTCGGAGACTTCAGAGAGGACCTCCGATTCCAGGAATTGGGCCAAGCAAGCGTCTTCATCATCTGAAATCGTCATGCTGGCCACCGATCCTTCACTTGAGTGGACAGTTTTGTTCATGTCGGAGACGTCGCCGGCGGTTGCCGATTTTGATAGGGGCCGGTTTTGATTAAAATAGAGAAGATATGGTGAGTGTGACGAAAATAGATGCCCGGGTCAGATAATTCAGGGTCGGGTCACCAGCATATTTGGGAAAAGTTACAAAAGTTTTGCCGTTTACGGTACAATAAGATAAATTGCAAATTCAACCTTTAAAAATTATAGTTTTCTTTTTTTTTAGGGTAAACCAACCAGAAGCTTTGAAGGTCGTGTGGATTGAGTTTTGACTTTTGACTCAAGTCGGGAGGGTTGCCCAAAATTTAGCTTAAATAGTTTAAATATCGTTAAAAATAATGTCATTTTAAATAATTACTTATTTTTTCACTTACATTAAAAAATAAATTTGAATTTTAATATTTTTTAATGTTCAAAACAGACGTTATAATCCTCTAATCATATTAATTAAATTTTAGAATAACAAAATCTTAAATTTTTGTTAAGATTTTATTTAACACCTTTTCTTAAGTTTGAAAGAAAAGCTTACATTCTAAGTGACACCCATCGGGCAAGCTAACCCTTTAACAAACTTCATGCTTGACTAATCCACATTAAAATCACCATTCAACTTGTTGGAATCAGATCGATTTACATACATTTCTTACCATTTTTAAGTGACCAAGGCTTACTCCAAAAAAAAAAAGGCCAAAAGGGCTAATTAACTCGTAACATTTATATTGATGTACAAAATAGCCTCTTAACATTTCAGGATGCTCAAATTAAACCATAACGTTTGTAAAATATTGAGATTAAATGTTGACCACTAACGACGTTAGGGCATCGTTAGTTATCTACTGATGTAGCCTAAAAATATCTTATATGAATTTTTTTAATTTTGTACATGTGGAATCCACCGAAATCTAACGTGAAATTAGGTTTCCAAAACTGCCACCCAATATACCTATAATGAAGTTTTTGAAATATTTGAAATTGCAGAAAAAAAAAGTGAATCTATTTTTCATTTACGCAAATAAGACTTTATTCGTTATTAAGAATTCAACGAGGTACCCCTCTGTTTTTCTTTTTTTCTGTCTAATTTGAGGGGTCCTGTTGAGTTTGTACTGTTGGTTTATTCCCTACAGCCAATCGCTTTGGTTGTAGTTTAGTGACAAATTATTTGAAGGCATTCTTTATCTTGTACATGTTTAGATGTATATGATAAAGTCCATGAGATAATTGTACATTACAAATGAAATTATAATGAAATTATAATTATAAGATTCATATCACATTTATGTATTATTCCTAAATGTTCCTAGTCATTGTTCTATTAAGATTGGACATTAATATAATATAAAAAGACTAGCATATGTTTTGTTTTTCCTTATAAAGGAAGTAGTCGATCTTATAGGCTAAAGAATAGAGATACTTAAACAAACGTTTAGATGCTTGTTAGAGAACAAGTTCACTGACCAGACCCTATATGAGAAATCTATTTAGAACATTACTTGTATGTCTATGGAATTCTCATTATGATGATTGTATAAACGATCCTTTGACATAAGATCACTAAAGTTATCTTGTATAAGTATTGCTACGTGTTGATATTATTTATGACCTATTCAATCGGTAGTCATTAGATGTAGTATGAATTATATGGAGATAGTTGTGTGATCAAGATATGATTCATCACCATAAAATAATAAGGGAGAATGTTCTGTTGTTCTCGATTAGTATTGATTCAGGAAATCCGTAGCCAAAGTGGAATGACATTTTGTAAATAGTTTACAAATGTCATTAATTGAATCGACAACTAATGGCAGAGAACTAGTATGATTGGACTCAAAATAGAGAACCCATTAATTCTATGCTCTATGTCAAATCGGAACATTATATGATGAAATGATTGAATTATACGGAAAAATTATCCACGAAAAGGTTAGTCAAAACTACTTTGACATTCCTAAATATTTGGGTGGTCATGATGCATTGCTAGACGCTAATCTTGATC
>JANIIA010000001.1:26214575-26237637 GCA_027478495.1 Erythroxylum alaternifolium
TATTGATTTTCCACATATAGGTACATTGTTTCAAACAATTTGCAATGAGTTTTAACCGATGATTGTTTTAGCATGCCACTCTTGCAGGCTTCGTACTCGGGTATCACTTAGGATGTCGAGTACATGTCCTATAAGAGTGGGGTGTTACAATTACCTTTGATTAGAGGGCATTCTTTTTAGCTTCCTTGAGGTCCTTTGTTTTAAAGAAATCTTCCTCTTCAAAAACTTATTAAATTTCCTAGTGATAAAGGTGAGGTTTTTATTATCACGTCCACTTTTAGATGTTTGTTCTTCGTATAATCCCTCCTTTGAGACTTTGAATGCTAAGTCCTTTTTTTAGAAGTGTTATTTCTTCTTGTGTCTCTTAGAGACTCAATTTGTATATAAGGAAAGATCCAACAAGTTCCTCTAATAATAGTGTTGCTAGATCTTTGACTGCTTATATAGCTGTTACCACGTCTTTAAAAGTGACTTGAGTAACTTTCTTACTATTTCAACATTAGTAGGAGTCTTTCCAAAACTTTTGATAGCGTTAATAATCTAGTGTATATCCTAGATATACTTTTATTATACTTCATTTAAACAATTCATATTGTGTTAGCATACTAGCTTTGCTCTCCTTTACTTGATTTGTTCCCCCATATGCAAGTTCTAAAGTATATCGAATTTCAAAAGCCAATTCACACATAAAGATCATATTGAATTCATTTCTTCCTAATGTACAAAATAAAATGTGTATTACATTATTATTCAAGAAAATTAATCTCTTATCTTGAAGTTCTAATTCTTCCTTTAGTTATGTGACCTTTTTGTTATTTAAGATTTTCATAGGTAAAAAGTGGCCATTCTGAATTATTTTTAATAGGTATATACTTTCAAGCATTAAGAAGAATCTCATCCTAGTTTTTCAATAAGGGTAATTGTTTCCATTAAAGAAAGATACTCCACTAATGCTTTGTCTCTTTTGGTTAAATGATGATGATGATACTCCAAAATATATCATTATGATCTTTGTTATATGATTTCATTTGAAATGCTATTCTAATAGACCCGCTCTAATACTTTTTGTTAGTCCCTAATGGCACCTAAGAGGAGATGAATTGGGTGTTTACAAAATTCAACAAAATTTCTAACCAATGAAATTAATTTAATAACAATCAATATATATAAGAATAAAGAGACCGCTTCAAATAAACTATTCAAACAATTGAATAATAATTTAAAAGAGGTGGGAAGAGAGAATGCAAACCAATTTATAGTGGATCAATAAACAACTCTTCTCTACATCTTCTCGCAAAACTCTTCTTAAAATTCTACTATAATTCTTCTTTCAAGGCAAAAAACAATCTTTGTATAATCTTTTTTTAGCAAAGAGAAACTCTTTTATAATCTTTCTTCGTAATGAAGAGAAACCTCTATGCCACTTGCAACACCCCCAAGTACAATAATGCAAATTCTTACAACTCAAAACACTTTACTTTATGATAACTTCAAAAAGTCTCACTCATACAACATGAGACAATGACGCTTAAATGATATAAAAACTTAGAAATAAGTGTAAAGGACACTCAAATGCTTCTTGATGCTGAAACAAATGCGAAAAGATGTATTTATAGGGTTTTAACACCTCCTACTAGCCATTGGAGGCAAAACTAGTCGTTACAACGAATAGTTGTAGAGTAATTATCGACTAGCATAGCATATTAGTCGACTAGTGCATTAAATGCATAGATTCACTAGTCATTAAGACATTGGTCAACCAATAGGCATATTGGTTGATCAATATGATCAATGTACAAACTAATGTTACCACAAATTTTTGATACATCAAATTTGAAAACTTTAACCTATATTAATTGATCACAAATCTATGTAGCTGATCTATTCTCATAGGAACATATTTTTAACAACTTCAAATGTCCAAAGTCAATTTGTTGATACAATTATGATTTGAAGATTTCCCAAGATATTCCTTTAAAAATTTTTGAATGATTGAGAGGCTTTTTTTATTAAAACCAAAAGATTCAATGCTTCTTTATAAATAAAAAGACTCTATGTAAGTGAAATGATATACAATGTTCATATGTAGTAAGCCTTTTAAGATATCAAAGTGATTAAATAATATTACAATTAACATTACAAACTAAAATATGAACTCAATGTTTCTTGTTCTTCTTTTGTTCTTGACTTGGTCTTTACTTTGTAAGTTAGCGAGCTTCATTTCTTCTTTTATTAACCTCATAAACTATCATCTTGAATCTATGATTACGTCTTGTTTTTATAATCCTCGTCAAAATGATAAGTCTATTAATAGTAAGTATACTTTTTTATCATTCAAATATCTATTAAAACCTTAACCTCTATTCAACAAAATGTTTTCTTATGAATATTAAGTACTATGAAAAATATCAGTATCTTTCATCTTAAGATAATATTTTAATACTTAAAATTGTCAAATTTTATGAATTTTAAATTCTAAAGATTTTATCAAGAATGATAAATGCTATAGAAAATATAATCATCTTTTATCTTAAGTTAAAATTTGTACTTAACATTGTCAAAATTAATGAAATGAACTCTTCTAGTTTCTAAAACTAGCATTATTTTTGGGTAATGGAAAAAATGTTGACATATTTTTTAAGTATCGACAAGAATATCCACTTTACAATGATTACTAGTAAAATTATGAAGTTGATTGAACTATTGTTTTTGGAATAAAATTTTGAAGAATGATTAGATCCAAAAGAAACAAATTTATTGTTTTGACAAATTCTTTGAAATCTTACTTTTATAAATTTAAAGATACATTGGAGAAATTTTTCGTCCAAATCAAACAAATATTAGTAGGTAAAAGGAGAATAGTAATGTCACACTGACGTGTTATTCATAAGACATCTATTAGTTTAAATTTGGATAATTATTTATTTTTAAATTATTAAAAGAAAACGAAAGGATTTTTTTCTTTTCAAATTTTAAGCTCACCTGAATCTCTTGTCTTAAACTAATCTAAAAGAAGTGTAAATCAACTCAAATAACATATTAGAGCTAAAAAAATTATAAGTTTTTTACATGCCCAGTTCAAAGTTTAAATTATCATAAAACCAACTAAAGATTAAATAAAATTAAAAAATTTTAAATATGATTCAAAAAAATTGTTTTTATTTATTCAAAAATTTAAATTTTATTTTTAAAATATTATTAAATAAAAAATAATTAATTTATTTCAATTTATAAAAATTTATTAATTAATAAAAATTAATCGACTGATTCATAAATTGATTAACTTTTAATATTGAAGTAAATAGAACCAAAAAATTGGACGACTGAAGACTTGAACCAACTCAACCGAGTGAATATTTTAATCATTGCTGGCAAGTTAACTTTATCTTTTTGTAAAATTAAAAGAATTATCAAGACTCGAGTACTAATATTGAAGTGAAAAAGTAAGTCATTTAAATAAATAGTAACTAATAAAACATCCCAACAAATCCACATTCCAATTCATAATATGCATCATATTTTTGGCATGGGGTTGTCTAAGAACCTTCGAACTATTAAATTTCAGGTATCTCGCTAAGCATCAACTATAATTACTCCATCACATCTATATGCCCTGACTAAAGCCACTACTCAGCTTGAATATAGCATCTATGTTTTTATGATATGGTGAAGTCACTTTCTTCTAGTTTATTGGATACTGGGGTTCAATTTTTCGTTAAAAGTGAAGGTCGAAGTAACAACCTGATCCTGAGAACTTCCGGTAGCCTTTTCATTTCCTTCTGTTCATCAGAAGTAAAACATCCCCTAGAATCTCTTTAATAATGTTTCGCTAGATTCACATCCAATACTTCACCGTAAGCTCATAAGCTAGAGGCATTGCAGGGGTGCCCACTGACACAGAACAAACCTCAGAAACGACGATGGTTAACAATTTTTAAAAGAAAAGGAAGGCAAAAGAATTTGCCACACTAAACAAGCACAGCAGTTTACCCAAACCCATTAACTGTCTTTCTTATTCATAAGCATGAACAAGAAATCTCAAATCTTTCCAAGTACCGAATAAGCCATAAACCTACGTAACAAGTGCTGGATTATGGTGAAGTACACGAGGTGTTTTCAAGAGCAAACTAGAATCAGCAATCAACCTTTAGTAAATTGTTGGGAAAGCAACTTGGCGATCTCGGGGGTCCCAACTTTGTCTTTGCCCGCGAGCAAAGACCTCAATTTGTCCTCAGTAAGAAAGTTTTTCTTCATCGCACCAGGGTTCTGCTTAACAAGCAAGTTATTCTCAGAGTCAATTCATCAAACACATGGAAAGACGTAATACAAAACAAAGGAATCAGCTAACAAGCACCAAAGGGCATTAAGAGATGTCACAGAACGAAAGGAGAAGAAGCAAACCTCTCGACTGTTGAGTTTGACGAACTTGGCGAAGAGTTTTGAGAGATCGGAGCGAGGGGGAGGTGGTATACCAAGGAATTTACCCAAGTTAGAGGAAGAAGATGGAATCTGTCTGTTTTTCAATTGGGCATTCACGACGCTTCCCAGGGGTGAATATGCTGGTCTCTTCACTAACACTCTTTTCCCAAATTTCCCTGTTCCAATTCTCGCTGCCATACCTCTCTCGCGGCTCTCCTCTCAGGTTTTAGTTTTTATCGTGTTAAAGCAGACATTTAAAACACCACGACGCTCGGAACCCAGATGTTGGTTGGGCTCTGGCTAGGTCCGACTAGTTGGGAATGTGGGTGGGACCATTTCATACCAGAATGTAATTTTTAAAACACCACGACGCTCGGAACCCAGATGTTGGTTGGGCTCTGACTAGGTCCGACAAGTTGGGAATGTGTGTGGGACCATTTCATACCAGAACGTAATTTTTTCTTACCCAGTTGATATCCAATTTTTAATAGGCCTTGAAATAACAGATTAACTGCCGCCCACGAAACAAAACACACACACACACACATAAATTCAAATTACGCAAATCGAACCCATTTCACCATCATTTACAGATTTGTGACAACATAGGATAGGATGGAATAGGAAGCCAGGTACATTATAGAAGCAAAACCAACAGGATCTTAAAATTTCTGCTCTCAGGTTCACCTCTCCTATCATACAATACAAGACCATAATAGGCTAGCACGAATTAGACTTGGTTCTCTCTAGCACTAGGGGTAAAGGTTAAGACCACATAATTTATTCTGGTAGAAAATCAGTGTCATGATGGAGACCCGCGACGGCGAGAATGATGTCTATTCATACGGTGCCTATCAGTGTCTGAATTTCCATACGAAAGTAGATGTGATTGTTTGCGTCCCCTTTCCTCCAAATGACGCCTATCCAAGTAAGAATCATCGGATGATTGCTGATGTTTTCTCCTGCTTTTGTGAGTTCTACGTCGCCTATCAATGTCCGATTCTTCAGATGAATAGGAATGCTTGTGCCTGCTCTTTTTACCCAAATGATGCCTGTCAGAATCAAAATCAGAATCTTCATTGGAGTAAGAATGCTTGTGTCTCCTCTTTTTGGAATGCCTATCAACTTCTACATCTTCAGATGAACTAAATTCGGAATAATTTGGCTTCTTGTTCTTCTCCCTCTTCTTTTTCTTCTCATTCTCTTTTCTTGATCTCCTTTCCCTCTCATCTGAAGGTGAAGATAAATCATCTTCCTCGCAGGGTGCCTTACTTTCTTTACTAGGTGACAAATCCCTCTTGTGCTTATTTTTTCTTTTTTTCTTTTTGAGTTTGTCTTGGGAAAAGTTGGTCAGCAACTCTGGCATACCACCATCGCCCAGAAACCCTATGAAGTGGATGAAGGCCACAGTCACACAATAACGGAACATAAGAAATAAACAGGTAATAAAGCTCCGCACAAAAAGAGTAAGCACCTCCATATTCATCAAATATTTCCTCAGCAACTATCTGTTGATTAGGATCATCTGGATCAAAACCCCCACGAGGTGGACTCATTCCAGGTTTTTGCTTCAACTCCCACTTTAGCGGCTGAAAGAAGTTTACAATATACGTTCTAATCAGGCATGCAAACGGTTGCATGAAAGGATCATATCACACATGAAGCATATAGAAAAAATGCATCGGCAAGCTGCCATTTTGCTCCCTTTGACTACTAGCACAGCAAAAACAGCTAATTTTTATAATATCAAAGAAGTTGATACTCATTTAAGCAATTTAGACAGCAAAGGCAAAGATCTTGGGGGTGATTTTCAATCAAACTTCCTTTTTCTATGCAAGGAGGGCAATAACTCTATACTGTGGCCTTAAACACGGTCTCTCTCTAAAAAACACACAAAAGCATCAGCCATTAAAGCAGCTTCAAATTAATGCTCTAAAGACTAGGAGACTACTATAGAGAGAAGGCTAACGGCAAAGACTTAAATTGTAAGGCGATCAAGCAGTTCATGTCACAGAAGCATCAGGATAACAACATACTTCGCAAACCATCATATCAAATTGTAAATGGTTACAGTTGACACCTAAAAAGTCTACAACAATGAAGAAGCAATACTAACCTCACTGGGATCCATGTGTGCCATAATGGCAGTTAGTGGGTCATCTCGTTTCAGTCGACTCTCTTCATTAGGCATTATAACATCTTTCAGTGGACATTCACGGTCACCACTTTGATGACCAAAATTTCCACATCTTACACATTTTACATTGCGTATTTCAATTCCGAATGGCTTCACCCTAGCAGGAACACCTGTCTCCAACCTGAAATCATTTAACCATTAGGAATATCAAAATGACTGTAACAAACACTAATGAACGCAAATTATGAAAAACAAGCATTTCTGCATTGTAGTGGGATTCCTAGACCATAAATTGACCAAAGTGAAGTACTTCGTCCCAAATCACATATTCTGATCTCAGCCCATTGAAATCTTTCTCAAAGATGAGGCCTGCAACTTCCTGTCCTGTTAACAGATGTCTCAAATTCATAATCACGTTAACAACCAACCACTACCGCTTTCAATCGCAATCATCACCTACACCTACTCTACCACAAATGCATTCATATACTCTCACAGCACCAGAATGAATGCAGTTGTGTTCAAGACCCCTGGAACATTTTTTTTGCTATCCCAATTGATGAATTTTTCCAATTGTAACCCCAAAAAATTGAAGCATTTTCATTGCATTCTGTATTGGACCATTTTATTCTAGACTCTAAGGACAGATTCCATAGTAAATGTTGAAAACTTACAAGCAAAGGACGTAATCCTACCTTGGAGCATTTTTAAGGACTTCAAATTCTTCTTCAGTGGGTAAAGGACGCCCAAAAACATCTTTGGGCCTTGGTTTCTTCTTCTCTTCACCCAGTTGATCTCTGGATGGCCTGCAAACATAACAATAAGTTAGGTTTGATTTTTCTTTATTAGACCACACATTACAAACACAGATGCAAATGGAAAACATAAAAGAAAGAAAAGTTAAAAGTAGAAAATCACATGGAAGAAGAGGGCTGAGGCAGTTGAGAAGGATTATGGTGTTCAAGCCTTTTCTGCTCATCAGCAACCTCAGCAGCCTTGGCGCTTTCCGCATTATAACCAGGCGGACGAACATACATGAAACTTACAGCTTGCATGATCTCTGTCTGCAAATTCCCCAGATCAAAAAACTTAACCAAAGCAAACGAAAGCCTAAAAACTTAAAACTATAGCTTAAAAGAAGTTAGCAATAAGCAGTTACCATGAATAAATAGAAACATAAAAAATGAGTATTTACTTTCTCTTTCTCTTTCTTGGAGATGAGAGATGTTTGACGGAAGAACTCCTGCTCTTGAGCATACTGCAGCAATCAATCAAAGAAAAAGTGGGAATTGATGATGATGAAGACGATGATAATAATGATAAGAGGAATAATAAGAGAATCGAATGGACCTCTCGAGCGACTTCGTCGGCACGACGGAGACGTTGGGCATGGGTCTGTTCAGCGATCCATTTGCGGCGTTGGTTAGGGTAAGAAAGGGGATGCCAAGGCTTCTGATTAAGATAGGAATGGCTCCAAGCAGTTCCTGATTTTGTCTTGTAATCAACTTCTCCTCCATTCTTATCCTTATCATTCAATTTCAATCTCCTCAACCCTACTCCATCTTCTCCCTCCATCTTCTCCCTGTTTCCGAATCCAACTTAACCCACCACTTACTGATTTTCAAGTATAAAGAGCTCGCTCCATCTGGGCTTGGCCCTATTGTAAAAGGGCCAATCCCAATTTTATTTTCTTCAAATTCTACAAAACATGGCAATCACTTTTAATTTTTTTTAATTATTTGTTTGCTTTTTGAGATAACAGCCTCTGTTATTTTGACAATAATGATTTTCTCTAGGTAAATTTTTATTTATAATAGTCAAATTCGTTCAGAGATATTACTGCTTTGAATTGTTGGGTTCTCTTACTTTTGAGCTTGTTTGTTGGGTTCTCTTACTTTTGAGCTTGTTAAATTTTGTAGAGATGACAACCAGTACCCAGGCCTGTTTTGAATTGTTGAGTTTAATTCTTTTTGATCTTATTTAATTTGTAAATATGATAATCTAGCTCGGGTTGAACCTACTCAACCTGAAGTCAATAGGCTTGATTTGGATTGACCAGCTCATGAGTCAGGCCATAAGTTGAGATATCTTGACCCGACGAGACTATAGGTTGAATTTAGACTAAAGTTATCCAAGTATAAAGTCCAATTGAGAGTGACAAAAGATCGTTTAGTTAAAACTCACATCATTTTTTTTATTTTTAAAGAAAGTAATAACTCAAGTCAGGCCAAAGGAGTCATGGGTCGACCAGCTTATAGGTGGAGTCCTGACCTGACCGGGTCCATTGCCATACTTATTTTCTCTTTTTCTTTTCTTCTTTTTCTGAAATGCACTTTCAACGAAGCGATTTTACTAAAGATCAATTCTTTTGTTTCAGAAGTTGTTCTCACAAAGCAATGAAACACTAGCTTCAACATCTGGTCATTTTCATTGTTTTTTTCTTGAGACAAAAAGATCAAACTTTTGGAGCCAAAAATTTCTAAATTATGTTAGATTTTGAGTCATATACATCAACTTAGAGATGCATCAACTTCCATCAAAATCTTCATAGCCTGAAGCCCATCTACTTCTAACATTATTTCTTAGTTCCAAAAGAAAAATAAAAGTCTCCCAAAGTGCCTTCGCATCTGAAGTATTTTAGCCTCTTCAAAAAGCTGTCAAGTGTTACCGCAGTTGAACTCTGTGCAGTGCCAAATAAGCAACTAATCTATAGCCCACCAACATAAGGGCCATAATGGCCACATCCATCCACAAATTTTTCAGTCCCATAGATTTTACAGGTGGGAAGTCTCCTACTCTGCAGAACACTCCCTTTGAGCATTCATAGTGATCATCATCATCGAATTGTACCCCAAGAAGTAGCTTGTAACAGTAGTAGCTGTAGCTTAAATACTTCAGCCAAACAATAAATGGAGGGATTTGCTGAATGTAGTATCCTCCAGCAATGAGGAACACCAATGTCGTGACGGAAGCTAAGGTAGTAGCTTGTTTTATGTCCATCAGAATGGCCCCTAGGGCCAGTCCAAGACCCTGGGACACCAAGACATTGTAGAGAACTACAAGCAGAGATAGAACGAAAGTTGCTGGGTCAGGCTTAAGACCACCCATCCAGTAGATTATGAAGACAAATGCAGTTGGTAGCCCAAGCTCTAGTGGCAGGTCTCCAAATGTTCTGGCTAGGAAATAAGATGATAAGTGATACATCCCTGAAGCTCTTTCCTTTAGTAACATCCTTCTCTCTTGTGGGAATGTGAAAACTGCATTGTAGAGTGGGTAAAATCCCCAGAAGACCGTGAAGAAGAAGAGCAAAGCAATCTGCAAATCATACCCGGAAATAAGACATCCTCTTTGTTAAGTACTAGCACTTGGAAACAAATAGATCGCGTAGAAATCAATAATATGCTCTAGGGTGAAGTAGAAAAGATTTTCTTACTCGATCTGCCAGGTGAGAAATGGGTGTCTGCCACCAGAGAAGTCCACCAAGTGTAGCAACACTAATGACTTGGAAAATTCGCAGCCTGTTGAAGGATTCAAATCTCCTTTCTCGCAGACCTCGTTGAAAGAGCACCTTGAATTGATACCACCAGCTTGTGCACCATTGCTCTGACCTCACTTTAACTTCTGTATCATTTAAGACAATAATATTCAATATTATTGGCTTCTAAAAGCAACATAGGAGGTTAAATAGCTTTATATAAAAATGTCAAAACAATCAGAGGTATAAAGGAATTAGGATTTGAGGACATACTTGCAGAGGCATCTTTTGCGTAATTATAGTTATTGACCTCCAAATTGCATAACTCGACTTTCAATCTGGCAGAAATGTTCTTCTCATAAGCAAGAATAAGAGCTTCTCTTACCGTCTTTTGTTCTTGTTCCAGGGACTCACCTAACTCGGACCCGTCTTTGGAATCAGGAGCGATGCCTGCAAATGTTAACTAACCATCATTGTCCAAAAAAATAATAACAATAACTAGCCGCCTTTACTTCAAGTTTGCCAAAGTGATTTGGAGTTATGTCAGTCTTAACATCAAATTTCTGATTTTAAACAAAAACTGGATATCAAGATTATTTTGGTAATATCAAATCTGTGATCTCAAGTTTATGAACTTGCTTATGGAAACTAATTTAGGACAGGAATATAATGTACTCCATTCTAATTTAAGCACCAGTTTTGGTGGGCCAGCTAGAAATCGCCGCCTCATGCTAATGAAAACCAAATTGAGGAAAAGAAGAACCATTCTCCACTCTCCCCATTTAACCATCATGACCGCTGATTATGGTTTACATTTCACACAATATTTTAGATTCACTTTCTCTGGGAAAAATCAACATGAATTGATTTCTTGGTTATGCAAAAATGATAAATGAAATCTAAATAGAGACATGAACTTACCGTTTGCAAGATCAAGTAATAGGTCAGCAGGATTGACAGTAATGGATGCGGAGAAACCGATGGAGGAGAAATATTCCATGGCTGCAGAGGCAGGGCCATAGTAGATGGGGCAACCCTCTGAGAGCAAAACCACCTTATCAAACATGTGGTATAGTCTACTTGATGGTTGGTGGATAGTAGTGACCACCGTTCGTCCACCAGTTGCTAGCCTTTTGATTATTGTTAGAATCCTCTGAGCTGTTGTTGAGTCCAAGCCTGATGTGGGCTCATCAAGCAGCAGCAAGCTTGGATTGATTAGCATTTCTTGACCAATGCTAACTCTTTTCTTCTCTCCTCCTGATATTCCTCTCACAAGTGGACCTCCGATCATGCTGTTCCGGCACCGAGTTAATCCCAGTTCGCTGATCACTCTCTCCACATGCTCTTCCTTCTCAGACCTGGTTAATGTTCTTGGTAACCTAAGCAGTGCAGTGAACACAAGAGTCTCGGTCACTGTGAGGTGTGGGTACAAAATATCGTCTTGAGAAACAAACCCTGTTCGTCGCTTTACGATACCAGAAAAGGGTTGACCATTGTACGTGACCTTGCCAGAAAGTTTCCCACTTAAACGGCCTCCGAGAGCAGTGAGTAGGGTTGTTTTACCACTCCCTGATGGTCCCAACATGGCCAAGATCTCTCCTGGAGAAACCATACCTGTTATGCCATTCAATATGGTCTTTTCTTGAGTGATCCATGCACCATCGTGGCAGAAACCCTTCTTGTTCATGTTAACTTTGTACACAACCTCCTCAAACTGAAAAGCAAAAAGCATATGTTTTAGGCACCAACAAAAGGAAAAATAAAAGATAAAAAGCATCTTGAAAAGACATGCATGAACTGTGAACTCTGCAATTCTGTACGATCATTTTATGACTGTAATTAAAACATCCTCAAAGACATGCATGAACTGTAAACTTGAAATTGGGTACGACCATTGTACGACTCTATCTAAAAAATCCTGAAAAGGCACGCAGGAATTATAAACTTGCAATTGTGTGTAGGATCATTGTAGGACGCTAGTTTGGTGAGACAGACAAGACCTTCAGAGTAATTGGATAAACGGATAACTGGAGCACAGACTGAGAACTTATTTGCTGCATAGTATTGGCACGGACAGGCCTGTCGTGGGATTCGAACATGTTTAAAGAAACTTCTACTGGAGCAGTGGTGTGGTATTCAGACTTTGGCGCTATGGAGTTGAGGGGCATGATGGTCAGCAAATCGATGAACTGATTTTTTCACTGTTAGTGATGATGAAGGTGGTAGTTGTGGTTGTCGTATTACTTTGTTGCTGTTGATGGAGGGAAGTGAGCAGTTAAAGCAGTGATCTATTTTTCCTTACCTGCCCAAACTGAGTTGGGGGGCATGTGTTTATATAAGGGAGAGAGACAGGCATGGATTTTCTCCATGACATGAAAGTTCTATTGTCTGATGTTTGGCCCAACTTCCATGGTGGGATCCCACATGTTGTTTGAAAAAAGCATATCCATAGACTGGCAGTTGATCAATTGCTATGCATAATTGCTAATCTCGTTATTTTTCCATTGAAGGAACCCAAATCTCAAGTTCATCATGAGATTGAGTCTATGTCATCAACGGGATCTTTTAGCGATATTTTTTGTGCTATTAGAGATTAAATTTGTTTAATAAAATACATATTGGAGTATCAAAAACATATGCATAAGGTTTTATGAGTATCCTAATTATTCAATGGGATAATTTGTTTAATACAAATAAATGTCAAAATCAAATGCATTAATCCTAAATTGCACTCAATATTGTTTAATACTTTTTCGTACGGTTGGGTGTTGCAAATTTTTAATGATTCATTCAATTCTACGACAATTAATGCGATTTAAACACTAAGGAAGGAAAATGCTAACTTGAAGCATCAGCTGATAATGGGTAAATACTCCTTTGAATATATAATAGTTGAAGAAACTCAAATGTGAGGGAACTATTAAAAGGCTGAAGAGTGGAGGAATAAAAGAGGAACAATAAAAATAAAAGAAAGATGAAGTTGTTAGACTATGAGAATAGGATGTTAGAGAAGATGTTTTTGATCTATTTGCTACAGTTTTTGGTGATGATAAGTGTTATATATTTGTGCTATCTGAAACTATGAATACATGTTTAAGGTCCCTGCAGGCTTATATTATGCTTAAACGACCATGTCTGTGTTATGTACGTTGATATTAGAGGAAAATTGTTGGTAAGCTTATTTTAATTGTGTCTTTTGTATTAATAAGTTTTACATGCTTCCAACAAGCATAAAACTAAGCATTGACTATTGTTGGTGGAAATATACGAAAGTGGGAGTTGATTCCACGAGGAATTGTAATTTGTCAATCGTTACAAAAGAAAATTCTTATCAAAATGGGGGATTATGATAATATGGAATTTTGTAACAAAAAAATAAAATGAATAATAAAACAAGAGTTATAAATAAAATAAACCTTGGTTTATAGTTGTTTCGACTATTTGAAACTACGATTGATCATTGATACCAAATATTTATTTCATCAAACATATACTTGATGTGATATTTAAATATCTCTCTTTATTTAGGATTAGCTAATGGAAAATACATGATTCAATTAACCCTTAATGGTTAACAACCTTAGATGCCATCTAAAATTTAATTAAACAATATCTTTAAGAAAAGACAGATCATTGAAGCAAGATAACATAACATCCATAGTTACGTTTAATTTAATTGAATGTCTTTCCTAAAAGTAATAATTTTTATGTAATAAATGTATGCCCTTAGTTACTAAAAATGATTTAAAGAATTGAACTTTTACATATTCAAACTTTGATCTAGAAAATGATTATTTTAATCAATAGACTAATTGCAATCATTAGAAATCAATCAAAAATAATCATAAAATAGAAGCATAAAAAAGCAATACAATAAATGAATAAATGAAATAATCCACACTAAGACTCAACTGCCTCTCAATCTTTAAGATTCCAAAAGGCTTTCACTTCCTTCACCTTATACAAAGAAAATAAGTCAAAAATGGCCATAACAATGTAAGTCAAAAATGGCCATAACAACTACTAACATCTAGTAGAGAAAGATTATTCTAACGTCTACTAAAGTGAGGGGAAAAAGGGAAAAGGCTTTGTAAAAGACTAGGAATTGTAACTAGAACGTTTAGGCGTTGGCTCCTTCACCTAAACTCCATTTAAAGCCACTTAAAGCCTATGTAAAAATCTTATAATTGCGATTCTTTGGATCCCTAAGATCAAAACTTCATTGATTTATGCCCAGATTTGCCAGGATAAGACTTTAACAACTTTAAACATATGTTTTTCTTGATATTGTAATGCTTATTGACAGTACTCATGTCTAAGATCATTCTAGATTTCACTATGATTATGATAATCTTATCTAAATTTGTAAAATAAACATTTTGTCAACTCAAATCTTCTTGATTCTCCCTTTATTAATGATGATATTGCTCATTTATTTCAAACTTTTAAAATTTTGAATTGAGGAACAATCTTTTTCTTAAAAATATTGAGTTTGAGCACATTAAGATAAGATTATGTAAGATTTAAATGCCAAAAGTTGGGCAAATTTATGACACATGAATTGTTCTTTATTTTCATATCTTAACAATTATAAAATACTTAATAAAACTCCAACAAACTCACTAAGTATAGTAAGTTGTTGAATATGTAAAGTATATACTGCTCTATTATCTTTATTCTTATACTTCAATAAGTGCAAATTTAGGAAAATCTAATAATTTCAATATTCCTTAAAATGGATGGTTTAAGAAAGTAGAAAATAATTAGTAATATTAATTAAAATCATTGATTTCTCAAAATATATGTCAAGAATTAAGGTAATTATATCAGCAGCCAATATTAATATAATTATACCCCGAAATGCAGTCCAAAAATTGACATACAAATATAATTAATTTGTCTAAAAATTGATTAACAATTCAAACTCCAAAATAAAAGAGCTAAATAAATTATTAAACATTAGACTTTATTTACACTATATTGAAAAACAATATCAATGTCAACATATTATGAATATTATGTAGATTTTTCAATAACTTTATATTAAGAAGCTTTTTCGCACAACTACTATGATGTTCTATTTGACATGTCTTTCTATTTAAAGTCTCTTGGTTGAAATGAAAACTGATAATTACTATGATCAATAGGTGTAAAGTCCCTCTTTACTTTAGTGTTGATGCAAAAATTGAAGGTTGAGATTAATGTCTATATTAAGCTCCCAATGCTAAAGTTCTTACAAATGTTTATGCAATAGGTTAGCTGGTGAGTGTACTCTATGAATGGCAAGACATATTAAACTAAACAAATGTATTTAAGTTAATGCATTATACCTGTACTCTAACTTGTATGTTTGTATTTTGAAGTACTTATCATTTATATCAAATTATGCATACAATTCAAGTGGAAAGCTAAGGGAACAACCATAACTAATCCTTTTAGGTTTTTTTTAACTTCAAATCAAAACATGTTGCAGCTTCACTGCCAAGTGTCTATATCTTTAAAATGCATGACACTGTCAAGCACCGTCCCTAAAATCTATTATGTATCCATCATGCCAAAAACACATATATTTGTTTAATTAGGCCTCCTCAAAGTTGCATCTAACTTTTCTACATTAGGATATTTGTCATTTGATAAGAAACTTTAAAATCTAACGAGTCAATATATATAGCTTCATGACATAAATCATCATTCATAGTAAAATCTAATCATCTCTAGAATTGAAAAATGTATTTTCTTCTCATGTCCCTCCTCTTTATTAGTAATTTCCGTTTCTATCTAATCCCTCTTATGCATTAACATAAGGCCTATCATTTGTTTCATTTGCTAAACTAGTCCCTATGTTATATTATTTCACACCATCCTTTATGTTATGTTCCATATTAACCTATATCTTTTATTGAACCACATCACTCTATATCTTCTATTGTTCCCCATAAGATCTTATCTCTTGTTGCTTCATCCCTGCCAAGCATTTTTAGCCACATCACGAATACTATCATCAACCACTTTAACCCTATCCTTTTCTATATTTTCAACTATATTACCCATATCTTTAGCTATATTATATATTTCCTTAATAAGATCACTCAAATTCATGCTACATTGTCGAAGTGTTATTTAAGTGAACTCTAAAATCATCAACATCATCACTAACTTTTCTAATGTATTCATGTTAGTTGTAATGCCACCTTAATATTAGTAATGAATTCATTGGATAATCCACATTCACCAAATACATATTTAAAAGCAAATGTTATTTTAACAATTTATTCTGAATTAACTAATATGAACCTTATTCTAAAAATCACCTAAAACCTGACTTACAATAATATGATCATCTTCAAAAGTAAGCAAGGAAAATTGGACCCTAATTAAACCAACTGATTAAAACCAAAGTTATGAGAATTTTGATTGCAAACAAATTACCCTGATAAAATTAGATTAAGTTCTTGTTTAAGAATAAAGAGAAAATTCTCACCGATGTGAAATTATTTTCTTAATGATCTCTATGAATTACATCAATAAGACAGGCTTTAAAATGTAGAAAATCCAAAAAAAATAAAGTCTTATAAGGAAAAGGATATTCTCCACTTATTATAATCTAATTAAAAAAACTAAATAATTTTGAAAAAAAATCGATCCTTTTAAAACTAAATAACTAATCCACAAGTCCAAGACCTATCTAGCTTTTATAATAACACTAGTTAGCTTTTATAATTTTATAGGTGTAAATACTAATATGTTCGATACCAATCATAAGAACCATAGTAGCATCAATTTGCTTCCGTTGCTCAAATCTCTTATCTAATGCAAAGACTGCATAATATCAATATAACATCACCATCAATTATGTTTCCAAGGTTATTAAACATTTGTCAAGCCTTATTCTTCATATGATAAGCATATTCCATCATTAACAACATATAGAAAAGTGATCACCCTTAGGAATGCATTTGATTCATCTTAAACAACCTCCTTTTCTTGCATTTCTATAATTAATTCTTACAAAACTATCTTCATGCATTTGGTTTACACTATTCATTAGACCTTTGATTCTTTGTAAAGGATCATAAGAATGGTGGGAAACAGGTGCTAGTACAAACTAGTCTTTATCACTTTAGTTGAACTCTAATTTCCTCAAATGATCAACTAAACTCATACTTAGGATCAAATATCATAAACTTATTATTTACTTACAACTTAATTTTATCCCCATTTCACAAAATTCTCATAGACTAACATAGTCCAAGTAGAATTGTCAAATACTTCTAAGTCAATACTATTACAGCGAAGAGCTCCTTTGTGCTAAATGCCCACAACTGAAAAGCTTTATAATGGCTTTCTATCAACTATCATCTTCTAAAACATATAAGCAATTTGCATATAAAATATCATCCTATAAAATATGTAAGTAGTTTCCATACAATAAAGCATATAAGTAGTTTGCATATAAGAAAACATATAACCATTATATTAACTATAAAACAAATATCTAACAAAATATAAAAATAATATGTATAATGTGGCATCATATAAAATATGGCATCATGACAATTGCTTACTTGCATATAAAAATAATATAACCAATGCATATAAACAATTAAAGTTGGCATTTATAAGTTCATATGTTTCTTTGACAATTTTCTTTTAATAAACAAGGGCTTAAGTGATAGAATTGTAATATTTTACGATAGCAGTGTCTTATGACACTTTACACTAGTATTTAAAAGCAAATAAAAATTTCCTTAAGAACTTTAGCTAATAGAATTGTTATATGGCTTAAATAAAGGCCACTGATGCTAAAGGTGTTAAAATATAAACGCTTCCTTATGTGCACAAAGTGTGGATTGCATAACCTAGTAATGAGACCCTAGAGTACAAATGAAGAGTTTGCATATTTAAGTGACGTTTACCATACAACATAAACAAGGACTAATATTTAGGCATTTAGAGAGTGTGGAGACCTATTACCAAATAATTTGTTATTGATATTCATATTACGAAAGGTTTATTGGATAGAATTTATAAAGGCAATTAAAGAGGCATAAGTGACTTCATGTTACCACCTTATTAGAGAGATACAATTACCAGTAGCAAGAGACATAAGTTTCCTTGGTCTATGTTATATGTGAGAGTTATTATGCAATTGATCAACTTTTAGATATATTTTAGGTTTAATTATAAAAAAATCATAAAATTTACTCAATTTTGTAATATTAACCCAAAGTGTAGAAAGTGGCATTAAAATGATCCACCTTTCAATTTTTTAAAAACATAACTTAACATTAAGTTCTCCGTTAATGTGAATGATGTCACAAACTATGTCAGATTAATACTTTTGTGGCTCCCACATATTGTATTTATGTCATGTATTAATTTATTATTTAATAATTTATAATTAATACTAATAAATTCAAGCCATTTTTTCAAAAAATTAAAGTTGAAGTATTTTATTGCTACGTTTTAAAGTTCAAGATAGTATTGTAAAACTGAGTAAAGTTTGAAATCTTTAATAATTAACCCTATAAACAATTAACATTAAATGTAATCAATCAAAGTTATCAACAAAAGAGTCAATGTAAATGTTACAATCTTATAAGTTACCCATAATAAAGAATCAATGCAATTAAGACTACAAGATTACTAAGAAAACAATAAACTTTATAAATGATCCAAACTAAAGTCCCTTATTTGGGATCACCAAAGCCTCGACATAAAGTGGAAATAAAAAGTATTTTGGGTAATACAATTATATCATTTAAATATGGGTCAATGCAAAGAAATCACTCGGACAATGACAAATTTATGAAAAATATGAAACATTCCACATCTATTTTATAATAGATTAAGTAGTTATTTGTTATTGAAATCCACACAAAGAGACCACATTCATAAATAATCTTACTGCTTATATGTGGTGCAATACAAAATGTTCTAAATAAATGTGTGATATATGTTATATCACTTTTGGGAATTGAAGGAGCAACATCATAAAATAGCAATGATGATTACGATTTAAAGTGTAAATAATATTATTCTGACAATCTTAACATTTAATTTAATGTCCTAAATAATGATAGAAATTAAGTTAAACCTCTTAGCGATAGTTAGGAGTGATCTAAACCTTTAATCTTTTTTAATATGCTTCTAATGGGTATATACACTACAAGGGAAAACGCTTTCTTTTTAGCATGGGGAAGTATAAAAATAAGAAATCTATCAACTAAGGACTGCTTAATAGTTGAAGAAATTCAAATGTGTCAGGGAACTATTAAAAGGTTGAAGAGTGGAGGAATAAAATTAAAAGAAAGATGATGTTGTTAGACTATGAAATAAAGGTTGTTATAAATGAGAAGAAGATGTTAAAGAAGATGTTTATGATCTATCTGCTATAGTTTTTGGCGATGATAAGTGTGTGCTATCTGAAATTATGAATACATGTTTAAGGTCCATGTAGGCTTATATTATGCTTAAACGACTATGTTTCAGTCTGTGTTATATACGTTAATATTAGAGGAAAAATGTTAATAAGCTTATTTTAATAGTATCTTTTTTATTAATAAGTTTTATATGCTTCCAACAAGCATAAAACTAAGCAAGGACTATTGTTGGTAGAATTGTTATATGTACACTAAATTAATTCCTAAATTTTTGCAATTAACAAACGTAAATATAACAAAGTAGGAGTTGATTCTATAAGGAATTGTAATTCGTCAATCGTTACAAAGGAAAATTCTTAACCAAAGAAACTAAACTGAATAATAAAATAAGAGTTATAAATAAAACAAACCTTGGTTTGCAATCGTTTCCATTTTTTAAAACTATGATTGATCATTGACACAAAATATTTATTTCATCAAATATATACTCGATGTGATATTTAAATATCCCTCTTTTCTTAGGATTGACTAATACAAAATACATTATTAAATCAACCCTTAATGGTTAACAACCTTAGATACCATCTAAAATTTAATTAAATAATATCTTTAAGAAAAGAAAGATCATCAAAACAAGGTAACACAACATCCATGGTTGCGATTAATTTAGTTGAAATTTTTTCTTAAAAGTAATAATTTTTATGTACTAAGTTTAAGCTCTTAGTTACTACAAATGATTAAAAAAAATTGAATTGAACTTTACATATTCAAACTTTAATCTAGAAATTAATCATTTCAATTAATAGACTAATCGTGCTCATTAGAAATCAATCAAAAATAATCATAAAATAGAAGCATAAAAAAGCAATCCAATACATGAATTAAATGAAACAATCCACACTAAAGCTCAACTGCCTCCCAATCTTTAAGATTCCAAAAGACTTTCACTTCTTTCAACTAGGCCAAAGAAAATAAGTCAAAAATGGCCATAAAAACTACTAACATCTAGTAAAGAGAGACTATTCTAATGTCTGCTAAAGTGTGGGGAAAAGGCTTTGTAAAAGTTTGGGAATTATAGCTAGAAAATTTAGATGGTTGGTTCCTTCTCCTTGACTCTATTTATATCCACTTAAAGATTATGTAAAAATCTTATTATTGCAATTCTTTGGATCCCTTATATTAAAACTTCATTGAATTATGCCCAGATTTACCAGGATAAGAATTTAACAACTTTGAACATATCCTTCTCTTGCAAATTCAAAGTATGGATATTGTAATGCTTATTGAGAGTACTCATGCCTAAGATCGTTCTAGATTTCACTATAATTATGATAATCTTATCTATATTTGTAAAATAAACATTTTGTTAACTCAAATCTTTTTAATTCTCCCTTGATTAATGATGATATTGCTCCTTTATTTCAAACTTTTAAATTTGAATTGAGGAATAATCTTTTTCTTAAAAATATTGAGTATGAACACGTTAAGATAAGATTATAAAAGATTTAAATGCTAAAAGTTAGGCACAATTATGACATGTGAATTGTTCTTTATTTTCATATCTCAACAATTATAAAATACGTAATAAAATTCCATCAAACTTAATAAGTATAGTAAGTTGTTGAACCTGTAAAGTATATACTGCTCTATTACCTTCATTTTTATAGTCCAATAAGTGCAAATTTAGGAAAATCTAATAATTTCAATGGTATTCCTTAAAATGGATGGTTCAAGAAAGTAAAAAATAATTAGTATTCTTAATTAAAATCATTGATTTCTCAAAATATATGTCAAGAATTAAGGAAATTATATCAACAACAAATGTTAATATAATTATACCTTGACATGCAGTCCAAAAATTGATATATGAATATAATTAATTTGTCTAAAAAATTGATTAACAACAAACTCCAAAATAAAAGAGCTAAATAAATTCTTAAACATTAAAATTCATTTACACTATATTGAAAAACAATATCAATGTCAATATATTATGAATATTATGTAGATCTTTCAACAGCTTTATACTAAGAAGCTTTTCCATACAACAATGATGTTATATATGACATGTCTTTCTATTTAAAGTCTCTTGGTTGAAATGAAAACTGATAATTACTTTGATCAATTGGCTTAAAGTCCCTCTTTATTCTAGTGATGTTGTAAAAACTTAAGGTTGAGATTGATGTCTATATTAAGCTCTCAGTGCTAAAGTTCTTACAAATGTTTACGCAGTAGGTTAGTTGGTGAGTGTAATCTATGAATGACTAGATATATGAAACTAAATAAATGTATGTAAATTAAAGCATTATACCTATGCTCTAGCTTGTATGTTTGTAGATTGAAGTGCCTATCATTTATATCAAATGATGCATACAATTTAAGTGGACCACTAAGGGAATAACCATAATTAATCCTTTTAGTTTTTTTGTTAACTTCAAATCAAACAGCTTCATTATCAGTGTCTATATCTTTAAAATCTATGGCATTGTTAAGAACTGTCCCCAAAATCTATTTTGTATCCATCATACAAAAAACACATTTATTTGTTTAACTAGGCCTCCTCAAAGTTGCATCTAACTTTTCTAAATTAATATTAGTAATGAATTCATTGGATCATCCACATTCTCCAAATATATATTTAAAATCCAATGTTCTTTTAACAATTGATTCCAAACTAAAGCTAACATGAACCTTATTTTAAAATTCACCTAAAACGTGACTTACAAGAATATGATCATCTTCAAAAGTTAAGGAAAATTGAACCCTAATTAAACCAACTGAATAAAACTAAAGTTATGGGAATTTTGATTGCCAACAAATTACCGTAATAAAATTGGATTAAGTTCTTGCTTAAGAATAAAGATAAAATTATCATCAAAAGTGAAGAAAAACTATCAAATTATTTTCTTAATGATGTTTACAAATTACATTAATGAGATAGGATTTAAAATGTATAAAATCCATAAAAATAAAGTCCTATAAGGAAAAGGATATTCTCCCTTTATCATAATCTAATTAAAAAAACTAAACAATTTTGAAAAAAGTCAATCCTTTTAAAACTAGATAACTAATCCACAAGTCTAAGACTTAGCTAGCTTCTACAATAACACTAGTTAGCTTTTAGAATTTTACAGGTGTAAATACTAAAAGTTTGATACCAATTATAAGAACCACACTGGCATCGATTTGCTCCTGTTGTTCAAATCTCTTATCCAAGGCAATACTGCCTAATATCAACATGACACTAGCATTGATTACATTATGTTGGTTATCAAACATTTATCAAGCCTTATTCTTCATATGTTAAGCATATTCCATCATTAAAAACATGTAAAAAAGTGATCAATCTTGGGAATGCATTTGATTTATCTTAAACAACCTACTTTTCTTGCATCTTTATAATTAATTCTTATAAAACTATCTTCATGCATTTGGTTTGCACTATTCATTAGACCTTTGATTCTCTATAAAGGATCATAAGAATGGTGGGAAATAGGTGCTAGTATAAACTAGTCTTTATCACTTTGGTTTAACTCTAATTTCTTCAAATGATCAACTAAAGTCATACTTGGGATCAAATATCATAAACTTATTATTTACTTACAACTTAATTTTATCCCCATTTCACAAAATTCTCATAGACTAACA
>JANIIA010000001.1:26237737-26254099 GCA_027478495.1 Erythroxylum alaternifolium
TAGTTGAAGTAGAATTGTCAAATACTTCTAAGTTAATACTATTACACTAAAGAACTCCTTATTATGCTAAATGCCCACAATTGAAAAGCTTTATAATGGCTTTCTATCAACTATCATCTTATAAAACGTATAAGTATTTTGTATATAAAATATCATCCTATAAAACATATAAGTAGTTTGCATATAATAAAGCATATAAGTAGTTTGCATATAGGAAAGAATATAACCATTATATTAACTATAAAATAAATATATAAAAAATAGAAATATAATATGTATAATATGGCATCATGACAATTACTTACTTGCATATATCAATAATATAACTAATGCATATAAACAGTTAAAGTTGGCATTTATAAGTTCATATGTTTCTTTGACAATTTTGTTTTAATAAACGAGGGCTTAAGTGATAGAATTGTAATATTTTACGATAGCAGTGACTTATGACACTTTTCACTAGTAATTAAAAGGAAATAAAAATTTCCTTAGCAACTTTAGCTAATAGAATGGTTATATGGCTTAAATAAAGGCCACTGATGCTAAAGGTGTTAAAATATAAATGCTTCCTTATATACACAAAGTGAGGATTGTATAACCTAGAAATGAGAACCTAGAATACAAATGAAGAGTTTGTATATTTAAGTGACATTTACTATACAACATAAATAAGGACTAATATTTTGGCACTTAAAAAGTGTGGAGACCTATTACCAAATAATTTTTTATTGATATTCATATTACGAAAAGTTCATTGGATAGAATTTATAAAGGCAATTAGAGAGGCATAAGTGACTTCGTGTTACTACTTTATTAGAGAGATACAATTGCCTGTAGCAAGAGACATAACTTTCCTTAGTCTATGTTATATTTGAGAGTTACTATAGAATTGACCAACTTTTGGATATATTTTAGGCTTAATTATAAAAAATTATAAAATTTACCAAATTTTGTAATATGATCCTAAAGTTTAGAAAGCAGCACTAAAATGATCCAACTTTCAATTTGTGACAAAAATAACTTAACATTAAATTCTTCATTAATCTGAATGACTTCACAAATTATATTAGATTAATATTTTTATGGCTCTCACATATTGTATTTGTGTCACGTATAAATTTATTATTTAACAATTTATAGTTAATACTAATAACGTCAAGCTATTTTTTCTAAAAATTAAAAGTTGAAGTATTTTATTACTTTAAAGTTCAAGTTAGTTTTGTAAAACTGAGTAAAGTTTGGAATTTTTTATAATTAACCTTATAGAGAATTACTATTAAATATAGTCAATCAAAGTTATTAGCAAAAGAGTCAATGCAAATGTTACAATCTTATAAGTTATCCATCACAAAGAATCAATGCAATTAAGACTACAAGATTATTAGGAAAACAATAAACTTTGGAAATGATCCAAACTAAAGTTCCTTATTTGGGATCACCAAAGCCTCGACATAAAGTGGAAACACAAATTATGTTGGGTAATATAATTCTTATTAGAATTGTGCTATAAAGGTAATCACCTTTAGCACTTTTGTACAAACTTTATCTTGATTAATAAAGCGAAAGACAATTTTTATTAATTTGATATTCGTTTATATATGAATTGATGTCGATCTTAAATTGAATTAATGAAGTCCATGATACAAAACATAACATGAAGGAAATCATGATGAGATCATGATAATAAGATTCCTATCATGTGCAATTATGTTAGTATCTAAATAATCCCTAGTCGTATGATTAATAAGACGAGACATTATTAATCTAGATAGACTAGCACATGTTATACTCCTTGATTTGATCAAGCAGTAGATCTCAGAAACTGTAAGCATGGGATGTTTTGAATTAACATGTGGATGCTTACTAAGAGTAGTAAGTACATCGGATGACCCACATTGAGATTATCATATGTATGATCTATCAAATGTCAATGATTAATCTCATCGTAGTAATGGTGCAAATATCCTTAGACTTGAGGTACTTAAGAATATCTTAAATATTAATCATGTACTTTGACGTCATTCCTTGTTACCTCAAAACGAGGTCGCTCTTAGGGTAGTGATTAGGTACAGCTGTTAGTTTTCGAAGGAAATTAAGTAGCCAATAAAGGATTTACCACTCCTAATAGAAGGAGATGACACCCAAGGCCTCTTGTCAGGGTCATTACTCAGGAGTCTCTAGCCAGAGCAGTTATTTTTCATGAAGAGTATCTTCAATGACACATAGAGTAATGAGATCCCAGGACAAGAACTAATATCACTTGGACCATATGTGATGTAATCAGTCTAGTGAGAGTTAACATATAGTCCATACTCTGAACTAAGTGGGGTATAGTATAGTGAAAGGATGAATTGCAAGGTAATTGTCTATGGAAAGGTTCGTAAGTTGGAAAAATAACTATCGAAAAGTTTGTGTGTTAATCCACTTATATTTCGGTAAATTGGAATCATGAAACCCTTCATGATTTGCTTGAATTAAGATTTAATTCAAGTGCCTATAATAAATGGTAACCTAAGGGTCACACATATAAAAGATCGGATAAAAAAACAAAGTGTGTATGGTTTTTTAAAAGCATCGAAGCCTCGACAGATGATACATAAGTGAGTTCTTCACTTATGTATAGGAGCTTTTACCAATTCTTACAAACTCAAGTGAGAGAAAAAGAGCTCTAGAAGAGTTCTAGAGATAAAGATAAGAGTTCTTAAGTTATCTTCATGCATTTTATACAATTGTTGCATAAATCTAATTGCATGCAAGATAATCTTGATATATCTCCCATTTGAAAAACTACTTGAACTCATCAAGTTTGGTGTTCTACCACCCTTATATATTATTTCTTCTTCCATCGTTGCGTGTTCTTGAACGATCAAGGAAGGGTTTGGTGTTTTCAACAACCCAAACAAGGAGAAAAAACAAGAAAGGAGGAAAAATAAAAGGTAAAAAGTTTTAAATCTTCATGCTCTTAATATATGTCTTTGCATACATGTTTGATTCTGGCTTTTTTTGGTTGTCATGGTGTCGAAATTTAGATTTCGACACTTTCACTGGATTCTCATGCATGTGTACATAGCTAACTCAACAATGGTATCAGAGCAAGTTTATGCATGTATTAGATGATGTATTCAACATATGCTAAGTGTTTATTGGATTGTGACTGACATGCATGTTGATTTGGAATAATTCGTATAAATTGTAAAAAATTTGTTTTTCTAATTTTCTTTCACTTAAATGTTTATAAGATGTTATATCATGTTTTTGTCAAAGAAAAATACAATTGAATTTCATTTGCTATTTTTTAATTAATATCTTGTTCATATGTTGGTTTTTGGGAATTTATGGAAAACTGAATGCATGTGTTGATTTTGCAAATTTTGTAATAATTATAGAAAATTTTTTTTCTGATTTTCTTTCATAGAAATGTTTATAAGGTGTTATGTTATGTTTTGACAAAGAAAAATGCAATTGAATGTCATTTGCTATTTTATTACGAATTTATTTTCAGCCTGATGCATGTATAAAGTTGTGGGAAATTCTGGAAATTTGATAAACATGCACGCTTGTAAATTTCATATTAATTTTTATAAAAATTGTTTTTTTGAATTATATGCATGCACATGCAAGATGAGACCACGTTTATGAGATGCTTGACACTTGTTGTTAAAGTAATTATCTTATGCATTCATGATGTAAAGTTTGACTAGTGTTAGAAGTAATGTGACAAGTGTCATACACATGTGATGTGTTGACTTATTCCAATTAACTAATAAATAATTCCTAGGAATTAGTTTTTAGAATTTTTATTAGACAAATTTAGAATGTGTATAATACTCTAGAATTTTTCCAGAATTAATTAAATTTTCTTCAATTAATAAATCAATTCAATGTCAACATTGGTCAACTTTTTAAAAGCTGATGGAGTTGACTTACTTAATGACTTATAATGTATGTATTTCGGTTATAAGACCTTAATAAAGTTCTTATATGATACGAAATGTATTATTTTGATTGTAATAGCATGCTTAGTGCATACACTTGAAATTAGGGTTCTGGAAATTTTTCGAACATCGAAACGGTCTTTTTAGTGTCTAGTAGGTTAACTTATTTATCTTGACGATTTTGACCATCAAGATACTTTTTGGCATATTCCGAAATTGTTTAGATAAATTTGAGATGACCTAGGGATATTATAAATGACTAATTAATGTACGAGAATTTTAGAAACCTTAGGGATTAATTTAGAATTAATCCAAGTAGAGCATAACATTTATAGTGTGAATAGAAAAAGGCATATATACTAGGATTAAAGTATTTAATCTGGACATCAAAATAATTGAATTAGGGTTTCTAATCGATTCACATTCATAATTTGAATTAGCCGAAACCAACTCTAGTACCCGATTCAGTTCAAGAGTTGAATTGAATCATGAATTTTTGATGCATAGTCAAGTCACAACCTCAATTAAACCCCCTTTGTGTGATACAAGCATTAGATGCATTTTAAGGATGGTTAAGGACATAGGCTCAATTTAATTGAGTTGTCCATAATCTGAATATATATCTGTGATATATATACAAGATCATCCAAGTAATGATGAAACTAAAGAACAAATCCCTCAACCGAAATAGTAAGACTTACGTCTTCCACTAATATGGCAAGAACCAAAGTTCTTTTAAAGTTGGATTGTTGTGCAAACCCAAGCCCGCTCTACACGAATATGTTCAAACTATGGAAATTAGATTTTCAGATTAATAGGTTGGTCTTAACTAGAAGCATTGATTTGTTGGGCAAACTCAAAGTTAACGGGATAGAGGTAAAGTTGGGTTATATACATAGGATGTATACAAATCAAGAGTTGATAACCCAATGAGTGTCTTAAATCAATAGTTGATAGCACAAATTGATAGTTGCATAATTGAATGCAATTGGTGTGAATGATACCAACCGATTGACCTAAGGTAGCTTGTTGGGCAAACCCAAGGTCATTCTTAGTGATATTGGATATCGACCCATTAAGAAAACTATAAGTTTTCTCGAATTCGTGGTGAGGGCTATGGATTTGAATAAGAATAGTAGGACTCATAATGCATATGATTAAAGTCCTTATCAATATGCATTAGTGTACATTACACGTTCTCTCGTTCTTCTAGGTTATTGAATCGCCATGATGTCTTCATCTAGTGTGAATCTACGCTTTCTATTAGACTCCAACAAACTCACGAGACCTAACTTCTTAGATTGGCTACAGAATTTAAAATTTGTTCTCAAATCTGAAAAATTAGGATATGTCCTAGATGAACCACTTCCTTATCTTCCTACTGCCAATACATCTGATGAGGATCAGAAAGCTAACAATAAGCTACTATGATAGTGAGCTGGCTAGCTGTATAATGCTTGCCTCTATGTCGCCAAAACTGTAAAAACAACATGAAGCTATGGATGCTCATAACATAGTCTAACATCTGAGGGAACTGTTTGATGACTAAGCTTGATCTGAAAGATTCGAGACCTCGAGGTTGCTTTTTTGCTCTAAGATGGCTGAGGGATCATCTCCAGTGCAGTATGCATTGAAGACATATGGATATATTAAGAGGTTAGGCAGTATGGGTTTTGTAATGGATCATAAATTAAGTGTAGACTTAATTCTGACTGGTTTGTCTGATAGTTATTCACAGTTCGTGCTTAACTATCGAATGAATGAAATATACACAATGATATCTGAACTGAATAATTTGTTTAAAACAACTAAGAAAATTGTCAAGAAAGATAGTAAGGTTGTGATGTTGGTGGACTCTACTTTTGGTTCTCGAAAGAAGAACCAGAAGAAGAAGAAGAAGTCCAAGAAGCCAGTGGGAGGTGTAGCCAAGAAGAAGGCAAAGGAGACAAGTTCAAAGGGGATATTTGTCATTAAGGTTAATATTATTTCTTATCATAACATTTAGGTATTAGATACCGTATATGATTCACACATATGTGTTGATATGTAGGGTCTCAGGGATAGTAGACCGCTCAAAAAGGGAGAGATGGACCTACGTGTGGGAAATGGAGCAAGAATTACTGCATTAGCCGTAGGAATTTATGTTTTATATCTTCCTAGTGGACTAGAGTTAATTTTGGATAATTGCTTTTATGTACCCATTGTGATAAAGAACACTATATCTGCTTCATGTATTAATAAAGCGGGATTTCATATAACTTTTTCAAGCAATGGTTGTTGAATGAAATGTTGTATGGTACTACTACATTGTACAATGGTATTTACATATTAGATATGTGTAATCCAATTTTAAATATCAATGACAATAAAAGACAAAAATGAGAACTTAAAATCATCTTACTTGTGGCATTGTCGAGTTAGCCATATAAGTGAGAAATGTATGACTAAGCTAAACAATAGTGGTAACTTATGGTCTTTTGATTATGAATCATATGACACATGTGAGTCTTGCTTGTTAGATAAGATGACTAAATCACCTTTTAAAGGAAAGGGTGAATGAGCACTTGGATTATTAGACCTAACACATTCTGATGTATGTGGTCCTATGTCCATTCAAGCTAGAGGTGATTTTATATACTTCATTACCTTTATCGATGATTATTCACGATATGGGTATATGTATCTAATGAGATACAATTTTGAAGCATTTTAAATGTTCAAATAATTTAGACATGGAGTAGAGAAACAACTCGGTAGAAATATCAAGAAATTTTGATCAAATCGAGGTGGTGAATACTTGAATGATGATTTTTTAACTTATCTCAGGGATAACGAGATTGTATCCTAATGGACTCCATCTTACACACTGTGATATAACGGTGTGGCTAAAAGGAGAAACCAAACCTTGTTAGACATAGTAAGGTCAATGATGGGCTTAGTAAATCTACCAAAATTCTTTTAGGGTTGTGCACTCAAGACTACTATTTATGTGATAAATAGAGTCCCTTCAAAATTAGTTGATCTTACTCCATATGAGATATGGACTAACAAAAAGCCTTGTCTTTTTCATATGAAAGTCTAGCGTTGCCTAGCTTATGTGAAGCAGATTTAATCAGACAAGCTTGAAGCTAAATATGATAAATGTCTGTTTATAGGATATCCTAAGGAAACAATTAGATATCAGTTCTATAATGCTTTAGAGCAAAAGGTTTTTGTCTCAAAGTATGCTATCTTTTTAGAGTAAAAATTTCTTCTAAGATAAGATAGTGGGAGCAAAGATGAACTTGATGAAGTTTATTATGCTCAAATAGAAGCAAATCAACTGCCTAAACCTGAAATTTTTGATCTTAGAGATGAGACAACAGTTGAACCATCTGACACACAAAATGTTCATAGGTCAAGTAGGATATGCAATGTTCTAGAGAGATATGAATTTCTCATAAGTGAACAAAATGACGTATTGCTTATAGAGGACGATGAGTTAACAACCTATGAAAAGGCTCTGAAGAGTTCAGAATATGAAAAATGGCTTCAAGCTATAAAGTCTGAAATGGATTCCATGTTTGAAAACCAAGTATGGACTTTGGTTGCCCCAACTGAAGGGTTAAAACCCATAGGGTGTAAGTGGATTTTCAAGAAGAAAATCAACATGGATGGTAATTTAATTAACTATAATGCAAGGCTAGTTGCTAAAGGATATCGTCAAAGATAAGTAGTTGACTATGATTTGACATTTAGCCCCGTATCCATGCTTAAATCCATTAGAATACTCTTAGCGATTAGTGCTCACTATGATTATGAAATATGGCAAATGGATGTGAAGATGGCTTTCCTAAATGGAAACCTAGTTGAGGATTAGTATATGATACAACCTGAGAGCTTTATATCTAAAGATGGCAAAAGGGTATGCAAGCTTCAAAAATCTATTTATGGATTGAAGCAAGCATTATAGAGTTAGAACATCTGATTTGATGAGACAATCAAAGAGTTTGGTTTCTCATAAAATCCTGATGAACCTTGCATATACAAGAAGGTTAGTGGGAGTGCTGTCATATTGCTTGTGTTATATGTGGATGACATATTACTAATAAGAAATGATGTCTCAAGTTTACAATTAGTCAAATTTTGGTTGTCCTAGAATTTTTCCATGAAATACCTTAGAGAAGCAACTTATTTATTGGGAATAAAGATCTATAAAGTTAGATCAATGAAGTTGCTAGGTCTTTCACAATCGATATATATAGACAAAGTGCTAAAGAGATTTAACATGGAGCAGTTCAAGAGAGGGTTTCTTTCTATGATCATGGGATAAAACTCTCAAAATCTATGTGTCCCAACACGTAAGATGAGAGGACTCGCATGAGTATGATCCTGTATACTTCAGCAATAGGATCAATCATGTATGCTATATTTTGTACAAGACCCAATATTTTATATGCTTTAATTTCTATGAGTAGATATCAATCAGATCTTGGTGAGTGTTACTAGGTAGCTATTAAGAATATCTTAAAGTACTAAGAAGTAGGATGTATTCTTGATATTTGAAAATGGAGATCTCATAGTGAGCAGATATACAGATGCCAGTTTTCAATCTGACTATGAAGAATCCAAATCCCAGTCAAGTTATATTTTCATACTAAATATTGGAGCACTCAGATGGAAAAGTTCCAATAAGAGATGACTGAGCTACAGAAGCGAAAAAAAGAAGTTGTTTGGATTAAGAATTTTTTTATGGAACTTAGAGTGGCTCGAGCATAGTATATTTGATACTATTATACTGTGAAAACAATGGAGCTATTGCTTAAGCCAAAGAACCAAGGTCTCATCAAAGGTCCAAGCATGCAGTCAAGAGATATCACCTAATCAGGGAGATATTGAAAGAGCTGATGTGAAGATAGAGAGAGTGCCTATAGATCATAACATCTTTGATTCTTTGAGTAAGCCACTTCCTCAAATGAAATTTGATTCTAGTGTACTCACTTATGGTATTAGATACAAAGGTGATTGGCTTTAGTGTAAGTAGGAGATTGTTAGAATAGTACTCTAAAGGCAATCACTTTTAGCACTTTTGTGCAAACTTTCTTTTGATTAATAAAGAAAAATGCAATTTTCATTAATTTGATATTCGTTTATATATGAATTGATGTCAATCGTAAATTGAATTAAAAAAGTCTATGATACAAAACATAGCATGAAGGAAATCATGATGAGATTATGATAATGAGATTCCTATCTTGTTCAATTATGTTAGTATCTAAATAATCCCTAGTCATAGGATTAATAAGACATGATATTATTAATCCATATAGACTAGCATATGTTATACTCCTTGATTTAATTAAGCAGTGGATCTCATAAACTGCAAGCATGAGATGTTTAGAGTTAACATGTTGATGCTTATTAAAAGTAGTAAGTATATCGAATGACCCACTATGAGATTATTATATAGATGATCTATCAAATGTCAATGATTAATTTTATAATAGCAATGGTGCAAATATCCTTAGACTTAAGGTACTCAATGATATCTTAGATACTAATCTTATCCTTTAACATCATTCCTTGTTACATCAAGATGAGGTCGCTCTTAAGGTAGTGTTTGGGTATAACTATTAGTATTCTAAAGTAATTGGGTAGTCAATAAAGGATTTACAACTCCTGATAGAAGGAGATGATAACCATGACCTCTTGTTGGGGTCATTACTAAAGAGTCTTTCGCTAGAGCAGTTATGTGTCATAAAGCGAGCCTTCAATGACACATGGAGTAATGAGATCCCAGGATAAGAACTAACATCACTTGGACTCGATGTGACGTAGTCAGTCTAGTGGGAGTTAACACATAGCCTATACTCCGAACCAAGTGGGGTATAATATGGTGAAAGGAAGAATTGCATGGTAATTGTTTATGGAAAGGTTTGTAAGTTATAGAATTAACTATCAAAGAATTTTGGTGTCAATCCACTTATATTTCGGTAAATTGGCATCATGAAACCTTTTATGATTTGCTTAAATTAAGAGTTAATTCAAGTGGCATAAAGCCATCCATGATTTGCTTGGATTAAGAGTTAATTCAGGTGCCCAAAATAATCGAGAGCCTAAGGGACATAAAAGATCAGATGAAAAGCAAAGTATATATGGCTAGTTTTAAGTAGGCCACTATTGTGGCTCATAGGCCACAATCTTGACCGAAGGCTAGGCTGTCAATTAAGTAGGCCACGATCGTGGCTCATAGGCCACGTTTATAAATGAAGACTCGATATATGTATATAAGTGAGTTCCTTACTTATGTCCACTTATGTATAAGAAGTCTTACAAGTTCTTACACACTCAAGAGAGAGGATAAGGGGTCTAAAAGAGTTCTAGAGAGAGAAGCGGTCCTAAGTCTTCTTCATGTAATTTATTCAATTGTTGCACAAATCTAATTTCATACAAGATATTCTTAATCTATCTCTCCATTTGAACATCTACTTGAACTCATCAAGTTTGGAGTTATAACCACCCTTGCATACTGCATCTTCTTCCTCTTTACATGTTCTTAGATGATCAAGGAAGGGTTTGGTGTTTGTTACAACCTAAACAAGGAGAAGACTTAGGAAAGGAGGAGAAAAAAAGGTATAAGTGTTTAAATTTCATGTTTTTATGATTTGTCTATACATACATGTGTGTTTCTAGATTTTCGGGGTTATCATGTGGTCGAAATTTAGGTTCTAACACTTCCGCTGCATTGTCATGCATGTGATGCATGAATCTATGGCACCCTAACAACAACTCCCTCATTTGACCACTCGTTTGCCCATTTTGTTTATTATTTCTCTGTTATTTTACTGAACTAACTCCTCTGTTAGTTGATGAACTCATACTCTATTAGTTTTTGATAGTTTAGTTCGGTTATTCAATTAGTTTATTTCTTTAATACTTCTCTTATACTGATCAAGATAGGATTGAAGTATTTAAATATAATGAAACTTGTTATTTTTTATCTCTTTTTCTTGAGGATTAATGTAGTTGTTTTAGTCAAATATGCATGATTGATGGATTGTGCTACTGTCTTATTTGTTACTATAGTTTTTAAGCTGAATGGATGTAATAGCATGATCAAACTTTCTATCATTTTAGTATTAAACGAAGGATCGAGAGAAGAGGTTTAATATGGAACAAGAAACTATAGACGTTTAGGTTAAGAGCTAGAAATTTATTATGCAATTACTGACCTTTAGGAAATTGGAGCTCGACAATGTGAAGACAATTTTGATGCCTATTTAGTTAGCAGATTGATCTATAGAGAAATCATTTGGAATGGTGGAAAATGTTATCTTAAAGATGTACAAATTCATTATTCCTGTGGATTTCGTCATATTCGATTTCGAAGAGGATAAGAACTGTCCATTAATTCTTGGATGATCCTTCGTGAACAATAGAAAAGCATTGATAAATGTTTATGAAGGTAAATTACTTCTTTGTGTTGGTGATTAGCAAGTGAAGTTTTGGATAAACAAAGACTTGAAAATTTTGAAAGAAGGCAGCTCTTGCATGAAAATAGACATAATGGATGAGTATATCAAAATGGAAGAGAAGGGCTATTTTGAAGAACTAAATTATGAGGAACATATGACAAAAGATAGAGAGTTTGAGGAATATTTCGAAGTCCCTGTTCAAGAAAATAAAGTGGGAAAGTGGATGATGGTGAGCGCTAGAAAAGACAAGCAATCCACCTTCCTACAACGCAATCTGCTTGATTTCATCAATGATTCAAGGGATTTTATCATTCCTAATTAAGTTGACAGTTTGTTATTAAGAAGGGAATTATTGAAGTTAATTAGATTTCGTAACGGGATTAATCATGCCCTTTTTAGTATCATCTAACATATAGCTTATTTATAAGCTAGTAAATTGATATTTATGGAAACGAGTGGTAGCAAGCCACTCATAATTAATCCCTGCTAAGTTTCAAAGGATGCTAGGTCAAGTTAATAACTATGACTTAGCATGTTTGGTAGTTAGATTGAAATTTTTGTGTTGTTAGATTTATTTTGAATTCTTAAAATAAATTTTCGAGGATTTGGAACGGCTTCAGTTGCTAACTCTCTTATTCTTTTAAAAGCAATTATAAGGTAGCACAACAATCTTAGGCATCAAATGCATTTGGCCTTTAACACCATCACCACCTTAGTCGCCATGACGGGTTCTATGCTCAAACTGTATTCTTTTCCTTTTTGTTTTGTATTTCTATTATTTAGTTTTATTCCCACCTTATATGTTATATGTTTTTATGTAACATCCCCACTGCTATAAGGTACATACCGAAACACCCTTATGATATTCCAGTACATACCCTATAATAATGGCTTGTTAATTATAACACTTTCTCTTTATTACATGGCAATTAATCCAACTTAATCATGGCATCAACTAAATACAAGAAATCACCAATTTTTTTAAAAGCAAATTTCCTCCTTTCATTTCATAAATACAGAATGTACATACATGGTAGTTTTCCAAGATCTATCTATATACATCATCAAAATCTAGTACAAAATATACTACATGAAAGAGGAAATACAAAAGATCTAACTAAATCCTTCAGTCTAGCTGACCGACCTTTGATCCATATCTTCTTCACAAAAGTACAAGAATTAAACTTCTTGTATAGTCTCTCAGTAGCTAGAATCCTCTCTAAGATCTAACTAAATACTTCAGTCTAGCAGACCAACCTTTAAGCCATATTTTCTTCACAAAAGTACAAGAATTAAGCTTCTTGTATGGTCTCTCAATAGCTAGAATCCTCTCTGTGTCCTGAAATGTCAATGTGCAATTTTGGGTGAGTTTTGCGAACTTAGATGAGATAAATCGCTGGTTCACTCAATTCATACATCACAACAATACATGTAACATATTTTTCACATCTTTGTATATTTATAAAACATCACCTTTCACGTTCAGAACAATCATAACGATCATTTCATTCATGTAAAATACACACTTCAAATATAAATGCAATGCACATAAAACACACATTCATTTACTATTGTCGTTCTGACCGAGTGCCTCTTTTACTAGCCCATATCTCTTAGTAGATACCGAGCTATATTAGAAGATGTCCTATATCCCTTAGTGGATATCGGGTACATTTATAACTGAGCCTGAGGCTCTAATTACAGAATGAGCTTTAAGCTCTTTATCCTGGCGACTCTGGTCACAAGTTCCTTTATCTTTCATGCATTCTAATATCGACATGATTCACATATCATATGTTCAATCGGACATATACTTGCACATTCACACTTAATCACATCGGAACCAAAGTCTGACATTCAACATAATTTTTGATTAACATATATTCCGTCACATTCACATACAAGGAGCACTTCGATATCACAATCATCATATCAGAATCATTGGACCTTCATGTCCAGATTTCAAAAATCAAATCACATTCATAGATAATTCAGATCAGAAATCAAGCAAACAAATAATTAAGTGAGACCATCTAGGTTACTCATAGATTGCTTCTGAAGCTATTGCCTCAAAGTTCCTACAACTTCGAGATGTTGATGTTCCAATTGCTCCTCTATAACAAGCAATATACACACATCATACTTTAGCACAATTATAAATATTCATTTATGCACATGTATGTATATGAAATATGTACAATGCATGTTCACGACAATCCCAAGTATCTTTCCATTATTCTCATCACATAATCATACATAATTCCAAGCTTACACAAGTATCATTTATACTTATGGTTTATACCTCAATAAAACCATAAAAAATCAAAATTCGTAACTCATTTCTTCAATTCAGATTTTTCCTAAAACACACTTTCTGATCAACTTTCCAAGTTCTTTTTGACTAAGAAAATGAAGTCATTCAAGGATACTTTCTTATAAAAAATTGTTCTTCTATTTCTTAAGTTTCTAATGACAATAAGAACATTCAATTTGGTTTAGTATCCTATGAGTTATGCTCACAATACCACAGACTGTGTATAATTAAACTTTTGGCTAGTTGATGATCATACCCTCAATTGTACAAATCATAACTTTCAACTCAGATATCTAAAAATTACAAACTTAGTACCAACTGAAAGACAAGAGAATGAAATACAACTTTTATGAAGACAGCGTTGTCTGATTCGGCCAATATCCATTCATTTTTTATGAAAACTTCAAAATATAATTTCTATCTCTTGTACTACTCCAACCTTAATCGAGATTCAATTTGACACCAAAATTTGAAAGTCTTAGAGACAGAAATAAATTTAGACGTCTTCAGGAAAGTCGTGGAATTATTTCTCTATTTTATATCAAGAATCACCTCATTTGGACATCTACAACTCAAGATATCATCAAAAAACCAACACATGTCCGGAAGGCATCTCCCACGTATCACCTTTGGGGTCATGTTGTGATCATCACGACTTCCATTTTTTGAAGTCTCGATTGGAACACGTAGCGACCGAGACTTCGGCAAGGCCCCGATCGAGACCTGCATCTGGCCGAAGCGCCCTCCCTTCCCTTTTTTTTTCCTTTTCTGAACTTCACATCCATTTTATAGCTAGAAAATGAGGTTTTTTAGGAAAGTCATCTTCTAAACAATTTTTCATCTATATCTTAAGATTCTAAAGAACCTAAGTATATAATTTGTATCAGTGATCTGAAAGTTATACACAATTTACTCCATACTGTTCAAAAACAGAGACAAAAATCTGAAACTTAACTTTAAGACAATTTTCAACACTTTTAGCGATAGAATTCAAACTCAATTTCTTCATAAAAATTGTATCCATTTGTCTCTAGTTTAATATAAATCAACAATCATCCTATTTGGATATCTGTAGATCAAGATATGTGAAAAAACCGATGCACGTTCAGGGTGTAAAAAGCTCTCGGGTGCACTTATTTACCTAACAAAAATTAAGTCACGGCCATGCAACATCAGTGCTTGGCTGTGCATTCCAAATTATCCAAGCCATAGGTGTGAAACCATAATGCACGCACGTGCACACCAACAAACAAGTCATGACTGTGCACTCCCAACTGCAGAACCAATTTCTAGATTTTTTCCACATCATTTCTGTTCCAATTTTATCACTCAAGCTCTCCCAAATGATTTCAGATGGTTAAGATTTTTTTGGAGAAGTAGATCCAAGTGTTTTGAGTCCAATGGTTCAAGTCCCATGTCATTTGGAGGTCAGGAGAAGGAAATACAACCAAAATACTAAAGGATGTTCGAAGCTGTACATGTTTCTACTTTTCTTTCGATACTACAATTTCTTCTTCTTCATTCTTTCTTTTCCTCCACTCAAACCAACATCTATAACTTAACTCAACCCCATTTTCGACTTCATTTAACTCATTACAATTTAAAACATGATTTCATTATTCATACCTACATCCATGTTAAAACACATAAAGATTTCATATTTAAACAAAACCTCAAATTACTCATCAAATAAACGAAAATATGACCTAGATCTACTTATTTCATCATTCCCATATTATCACTCTGTAACCAATGTCATGATCAAGGCTATCGGCAACTCATCATCATAACATTTCTATTTGGCACAATCCATAAAGATAATTTATACACTTACTTGTTTTAGCCCCAAAACCTCTTCAAATTAAGTGAACCTAGCTCCTATGCATCACACAATCATCATCCTTTAAGGGTGATATATGTTGGGTCTTCAATAACAAGAAGAATAAGAAGGCAACGAAAGATGGAAGTAAAAAGGTACAGATTTTTAGTAAAGATCAACGTTGAGAAAGTTGGTGAGAAAGTGTTGTGAAAAATGAAGAGAAGAAAATGAAGAAGAGCATTTAATGAAAAATGAAAGAAGAGATGGTCTTTCAGAGAAGAAAGAATTATGGATGGTTAAGTTTGGTGGGTTAAGTACACGGTAAATAAATGCTAGGTAAGTGTCATAACACTTACTACTTAAATATAAATGCTAATTGAATATTTACTTAAGCTACCACATGATTCTTAATAACCAGCCCATTGAACTCCAAGTTCTATTCCAATTGTCTCTAAACTTCAATGACATATGTCATTAAATCCTAAAGTCATAAATAAAAATTTTCACTGCCAATTGACTCTTAATTCTACTACTATTTGTCAATTGTCTTGCTACTTGGCATTTTTCCTAGTCCAAAATTTACCCAAAATTTTAGAAAATTTCTAAAAATATCCAAAAATTCTAAATTACTAAATACACTCTCCAAATCAAATTTTCAACATATAAAAATCACAATTCCCTACAAAAATCACATTCACAATTCAGTTATAAATCAATTATACCCAGAATGTCTATGGATGCATGTACAATTATTTTCATATGGAAAAATTCAATATTCATGAATATGAGCATATCATATAATGCATGAGCATGAAATGCATTTTCTAATTTCTTACTAAT
>JANIIA010000001.1:26352562-26365673 GCA_027478495.1 Erythroxylum alaternifolium
ATCGTTCCCTGGACCGATCGCAACGGGGCGATAAAATAGATCTAATTTATTATTTGGAAACCTTACAGGCTCCACTTTTAATCAAATACCCCGCCAACCTTTCAGTCACAGCATACTCATATGCTTTTGGAACTCTGCTGATGGTACTTACAGCTCTCTTTATGACGAATGTATCAACTGACTGGAGACTGACACAGTCTGGGTTTCTGGCTGTCATTTATGCTGTAAGTTTCTGTCTGATACTAGTGAACTATTTCATTATTGCACTGCACAACTTTGCTTAGCTTTTTCTTCAAAATATTTTGAGAAGCCTTTTGGAGACTTCTATTCCTTTGGGACAGAGCTTGCTGTCCTATGCTTTCTGCTTGCTTGACAACATGGAAGTCTTAATATGACAGTTGCCTTCTTGGATAGTGTTGCTTTTCCTATCCAAGAGAAGAAGTTGATTTTTTTTTTCAATTTTGTTCAAATTAATAGATCTAGAGCCTTATCATTCTTTCCTTTTGCTAATCACTCCACTCCTTGTTCGGATGTTCACTTCGTAGTTTTGCATGCATGTATTCACGGCTTATATGTTAATCTATGGTAAGTATTCAATGCTTGCGGCACGTATCTGGAGTCATCGAATTCAATATGTATAATGTTAGTCAGTTTTGTGCTAGAGTTTCTTTTTTGCAGATAAATATGAACATTTTTGCAATTGGTCCATCTGGGGAGTCCTGATTTTAAGCCAGTGTCCACGTTATATTTTGAGTGAGGCATGTTGGACTTTTGACTGTCTTTAATGTTGCTATGTTCCTGATCTTTCAAAATCTGGTATCAGAAGGGCAAAAATGATATAAAGGGTTAAATTTATGTTGTGGCATATGAATTTAGCCCTTTTTAATTGATCTCGAGTTTAGCATGTTATATTGCAAACGTACTAAACGTTGCAAGTCTTTTGGCATTAACTAGTGGTTTAGTGTCTGGTCTGTCCATTTTGCACCCTTCTCCATTGCTTTTTTCTGATTTTCCTAATCATGGTCCTGTATTAGCCATCTGAGTAACAGGTTTAGGGTTTGTTAGGATTTCCAGTGTAATGGATAATGACATTTCTCCTTCACATACGGGATAGATTAGAAGTCCTGTCGCACACCAAGGAGTATGGCAATAATCTAATTCCGGCTTTCTGTCCGGCATGCCTTTTCTCAGGGTACTGTTGCATTGGCCCTTGTTTATGGGCTTGTTACATGGTCGAATATGATCTTGGGGCCTGCTTTGGTTGCACTCTATTATCCACTTCAACCTGCTGCATCTGCATTTCTTTCAAGAATTTTTCTTGGAAGTCCTATTTACTTGGGAAGGTTTGTCTACGGCATTTAATCTTAATTTTTTTTCACTAGCTTTTCACAAAATGGTTTGTTATAGTTATAATAAACTATCTCATATATATTTAGGTTTACAAGTCTAACATTCTGACTCTTTACCTGGAATATTACTACAAATATTGGCTAAGGATATGTGTGAATAAAAATTGAATATATGGGGCAATAATATTTAACATACAAAATTGTTGTGGTTGTTTAATTTGAAAAAGAAATTGAGTGGTCCCTTTGATTTTTATGCCACCTGATGCTAGTGCAAGAAGGATGCTTACCTTATGTTTTTCTCTCTTGAAACAGTATAGTAGGGGGTTGCCTGATCATTGCTGGTCTTTATTTGGTTACTTGGGCCTCCTACAGAGAAAAACAAACAGCTACAGCAGTTATTACCCATCTTACCACTCGGGCCGCTGAACCCCTTATCCATAAAAGTGCAGCAATTAACAAGGGTGTGTACCAGTGGGGACATCTTGTAATTGGAGCTTCCACCACACAACATGTAGAGACTAATTAAACATTAATAGCCTGATGTCATGTAAACTGTTCTGTATTTATATCTGTGGAATTAGTTGATATGTGTCATTATTCATTGATCTTAGAAATCAATCTACCAATGTCTTATGAGTTGCAAAGTCTTCTTTTGTACAATCTCCAATTCAGTACGTTTATATTTAACTATATGCACAAGACAAGGGATCTCAGTTTGGCATGTATGAATACTTTCTGTGTAGTTATGTAAAGAGGTCTTCCTCACTTAACGGGGATGCTCTTGCCTTCGCTTCCTTCCATTCGGTGTATACCGAACAAGATCTGGGCATAAAGGTGGAGGGAAAGCTTTGAAGGGATTCTAATGCTGCCAGGAGAATTTGGGATATGCAGGCTACTTGAGAATTGGAACAGTGAAACAAAACCAGTTGCTGTGGAAGTATGCTTTTCTTTTATACGCTTGATTGTTATTGCAACTAACAAAGCTGACCAGTTTGTAGCTGTCATTAGTTTTCTGAATTCCCACAGCAGCTATCGGCAGTTGTACGGACGTTTCCAGTGTGGTTTTCTTTTACATCAAAAGGTGTTTTTATACTTGAGAATGGTAAATACAGTACATACAAAAATATTATATAGTCTAGTATTAAACTTCAGTAGATGAATCAGACCTTTATTGTCTCTGCCACCACCAAGCCAGTCCTCTAATGATGTTTGATGTGTTTAAGCTGCTTACTGGTTTTGGGTGGAGAAACTGAGTTTAAACCAGTGAACTATAACTATTTGCATGCCACATTGTAATGACTAGTGAGTGTAAGGTTATGATAATCTGTACACACTGTAATCAGAACATGATTGGTAGTGTTTTGTGATTCTGCTAGTGTGGGTTTATTTTGCTTTTCTGTTGGGATATGGACGAATTAATCTATATACATAACTTGGGAAAATAAAAGTAAGCTACGCATGGTTCATGATGTACTTGTAGCATATGCATACACTGGAAAGAAAGGGAAAGTGCTATTTAAATGAGTACCAAATTACAAGGCTTCCAACCAGGAAGAGTTCATACTTTTTTTTCCTTTAATAACATATTAACAATATTAATATAAATACATATACATTATATATTTTTATTTATATATGTGCCTTTATTTGTATTTTATTCATTGTAGTTCACTATTAATCATTATAAAAATTTATATCAAATTAGTAAGTATATTATGATATAAAAATAATTTAGTTCCATAGAAATTTTGATATGTTTATAATTTTACAATGAATATTAAAATATATTAATTTATGTTAAAAATTATTATAAGTAGAATTAAAAAATAAATAATTTTTATTTATTATGAACGCCAATTACTATGACAATAATTTTAAACTTATTACTAAATTAATTAAGAATAAAATTAAATATTCATATATTAAATTTCAATTTAAATATTCTTTTTCTTTTAATTTATATTTAATGATGTAAACATTTCCTAAATTATAACTACTTTGTCTCAGATTTTTGTATCACCTTCTCTTGCACCAATCTTATTGGAAAATAAATAAAATTTAAATCATTATCAACTTTCAATAATAAGTAAATAATATAGGTATAAAATTATCAATAATCATATTATAATCATTTACTAGATATACAAATGTAAATAAAAGTAGTAAAAAGGTTTGGGTTGGACTTCGACCTAAAATTAATCGGTAAAGTCTAATTCTTAATTTTAAAAAATAAAGTCTTAAATAAAGTTTTGAATTAGAGATCCATTCAACCTATTTGACCTATTCCAAATTCAACTTCGCTGATTGTGAAGTATAAATATAAATAGTATTCATAAGTATTTCAAAAAAAGAAATCTAAAACTACAAAAGATTACAATATAATTATTAATTATAATGTATGATTTCTAAAAAAATTCATTGAAAAAGTTAAAAGTTATATAATATATTTTAAAGACCTATTTAAAAAAGTTAAAATGTATTTCTCATAATAAAATAATTATAATCTAATAATTTAATAATGAAGATCGAATTTTTTATTAAAAAATATGCTAATTTTCCATTATTATATCAAAATTTTAATATTTTACATGTTTAAATCAAACATTTTCACATTAAATGTAGAATAAGCTTACCAGAAATACGTTTTGAAATTAATATAATAATTTTTATACATACATACATACATACATACATACATACATACATACATACATATAATTTGCTTAAAGAATTAAGAATATTTTGATATATAATTTTTATATATTATATATTGCTTAAATGTTTAAAAGTAATAAACATAATTTAAATATTATAAATACTTAATGTGTACTTACTTAAAATAACTAAAACGGTAGATAACTAATCATTGAATTGATTGTAATTTTATAAATAGATGAAAATTATTTTAAATTATTTTTAAATTGATATTTATTTTTAGTATTACAATTTTTTTGACCTTCTATGTAAAATTTGGTGATTATATTTTATATATCTATGTATAAATATAAACAAATATATATGTACATATATTAAAAAGACAAACAATTAATTTACAAACGAATATTAAATGAGAAAAGAAAAAAGGTGAGAGTTGTTAAAGGGGAAGGGGATTACATGTAACAATTGGAGTTTGCCTCCATTTTTGTGTTTGCTATTTCTTGTAATAAATAAGGGATACAGAAAGATAAAGGATAATACTCAAACAATCTAAATAACTTACTTGATTTGAATTTCTTGTCCCATTTTGAAAATGAACTAGCACATGGTGTTTATAGATACATAAGACATCTCTTTGAAACAATACAATTCTTGGAAAATATAAGATAGTAAATGCAAGATACATGCATAAGAAAAAAATGCAATGAATCTCAAAATACAAGAACCAAATAATAAATCAAGTTTAGTTAAATGCTCCACTAATATAGTGCATTTTTTAACATCCACTCTTAAACTTGATTCTTTTTGGTACCTCTAATCCATGCACGCAGCTTAGCAAAACTTTCAAACATCAATCTTTGGTAAAAATATCGACTACTTGACTATCACTTTTCACATAAGAAAGATTAAATTCTTTGTTCTCAATACACTCCCTTATGAAATGAAACTTTGTATCTATGTGCTTACTTCAATCATGGAACATAGGACTCTTCCCCAATGCTATAGTAGATTTGTTATCCATAAAAATAGAGGTAGCTCCATCTTGAGTCACATGTAGCATCTTCAACAACCTTCTCAACCAAATTTCATGTGTGATACAAGAAGTAGCTGCAACATATTCAGCTTCACATGTAGACAAGGTCACAATGGGTTTTTTTTGAGCTCCAAGTAAAAGCAGTGTCACCCATGAAAAATATAAACCTACTTGTGCTCTTTCTATCATCAACATTACCTCCCCAATCACTATAACCAACAAGTTGAAAATTAGGTGAAGAAGAATAGTGCAAACCATAGGCAATAGTACCTTTGATATATTGGAAAATCCTTTTAGCCATTGCCATATGAGTACTAGTTGCAGCTTTGATAGAACAACTTATAACCCCTACTTCAAAAAGAATATCGAGTCTTGTGCAAGTCAAATATCTTAAGCTTCCAATAAGACTCCTAAAAAAAGTTAGATCCACCTTTTCATCTTCATCAAACTTTGACAATTTTGTTGCATAATCAATTGGGATATTAATGGGATTTCAATTATTCATCTTAAATTTCTTAAGAATCTTTCTTGCATAAGCTTTTTGAGAAATAAAGATATCATCATCATCTTGCTTTACTTCAATACCAAGGAAATAGGGCATAAGTCCTATATCAGTCATTTCAAATTCTTTAGTCATCACCTTCATAAACTCTTTAAACATCGTTGAATTGTTACTTGTGAAGATCAAGTCATCAACATATAGGCATGCAAGAATAATGCTTCCATTTTCGCCTTTTTTGACATAAAGAGAATGTTCTTGGGGACATTTGATGAATCTATAACTTTGAAAACACTTATTAATGCGGATATACCAAGCTCTTGAAGCTTGTTTCAAGCCATATAATGCCTTTTTTAACTTCAATACATCTTCATGTCCTTTCATTAAGTACCCTAATAGTTGTTGGATAAACACCTCTTTCTCAAGGTAAGTCATTCAAGAATGTTAATTTGACATCCATTTGATAAATCTTCCATCTCTTTTGTGCTACTAATGAAACGATTATTTGAATTGTCTCTAGTCGAGTCACAGGAGCAAACACCTCATCATAATATACTCCATGTTGTTGACTATATCCTTTAGTGACAAGTCTTGCCTTGTACCTCTCTACTTCTCCTTGAGCATTTATTTTGACTTTATATACCCATTTCTCACCAATCACCTTTTGCCCTTTTGGAAGAGTAAAAAGCTCCCATGTGTTATTCTTTTGAATTGCTTGAATCACTTCATACGTTGCACATCTCCATTTCTTTTCTTGTATGGCTTCTTCAAAGTGCAGTGGCTCGAAATTGGCAAAGAAACAAAATAGTGTTGTGTTTTCTACCATCTACGTGGACTCATAAAGATCTTGTAGACTCTTTCTTCCTCTAGGACCCTCAGATGAGCTTTAAGGAGGACTTTCATTTCTTCTAGGATTAGGTGATTGAGGAGTATGAAATGAAACACTTTCTTTATTTTTGGAGACATCCCACTTCCACGAAAATTTTTTATCAAAATCAACGTCTTTACTAATTACAATCTTCCCATTGGTAGGATTAAACAACTTATAACCCTTAGAATTAGAGCTATAGCCAATGAAGATATGCTTTTTACTTTTGTCATCTAACTTCGATCTCATCTCTTTAGGAACATGAGTATATGTTATGCTTCCAAAAGTTTGCAAATAAGAAACACTAGACTTCTTACCACTCTAAACTTCTTAAAGAGTCATCCCATGCATACTTCTAGTAGGGGATAAATTGGACAAGTATATAGCACAAGCGACAACTTCGACCCAAAACACCTTAGGCATATTCTTGCTCTTTAACATGCTCCTTGTCATATTGAGAATATATCTATTCTTATGTTCTATAACTCTATTTTGCTGCAGAGAGTATGGAACTGTAAGAAAATGACAAATGCCTTTAGCTTCGTAAAATTTGTCCCCAAGAAAATTCTGTTTATGTCAAAAAAAGGTGAAAATGGAAGCATTCTTCTTGTATGCTTATATGTTGATGACTTTATCTTCATAAGTAACAATTCAATATGTTTGAAGAGTTTAAGAAGGTGATGCCTAAAGAATTTGAAATGACTGATACAAGACTTATGTCCTATTTCCTTGGTATTGAAGTGAAACAAGATGATGATGGTATCTTTATTCCTCAAGAGGCTTATGTAAGAAAGATTCTTGACAAGTTGAAGATGAAGAATTGCAAGTCCATTAATACCATAGTTGATTGTGCAACAAAATTCTTAAAGTTTGATGAAGGTGAAAAGGTGGATCCAACTCCTTTTAGGAGTCTTGTTGAGAATAGATCTATTCTTACATTCCACAACTCCATTTTGTTGCAGAGAGTATGGAATCATAAGAAAATGATGAATGCCATTAGCTTCACAAATTTTGTTGAACTCTAAGGAAATGAACTCTCCCGTTCTATTCGTCCTCAAAGATTTGATGACAAATCCAATCTCATTTTCATCTTGAGCTTTGAACTTTTGGAGAACTCCAAAAGCTTCATCCTTCCTATTCAAAAAATAAACCCAAGTTTTGGAGAAAAATCATCAATGAAGTGTAAGAAATAGTTTGCTTCACCATAAGAAGATGGCTTGATTGGGCCATAAGTATCGTTATGAACAAGTTGAAGTTTTGCTACTTATAGTGATGGACTCATTTGGAAAAAGCTTCTTACTTGCTTTCCCATGACACACCCTTCACATAATTGATTAGGTTGAGATGAGAGGCAAACTATTCACCATATTCTCCTTTGCTAATAAATTTAATCCTCCAAAATTTAGATGGACAAATCTCATATGCCAAAACCAAGAGAAGTCTTTAACACATGTCTTCAAGCATCTTGGGTGATCAACATTGACATTGAGCTTGAACATTCTATTCTTTAACATAAGTACACTTGCAATTAAGTTATGTGCTTCATCTCTCAAAGTGCAACAAGCATCTTTTAAATGGATATGATATCCATTTTCTAGCAATTGTCCTATACTCAAGATATTTGCTTTCAAAGAAGGAACATAACAGCCTTGTGAAATAAATTTGTGACCACCATTTTTTGTAAAGACAAGAATATCACTTTGCCTTTAATTGAAACTTTTGAATCATTGCGAAAAATGATTTCTCCTTTTTTCTTCTCATCAAGCTCCATGAATAGCTTTTTATTGCACTCATATGGTTGCTAACACCAGTGTCAAGATATCATGAGAATTTATTTTCTTCTCCTTTATTAGCCAATAACAAAAGTAGTTCTTCTTCTTCTTCTTCTTCTTTCATCTCTACAAGATGAGTCTCTCCTTGGTTGCTAGTAGCACTCCAACAGTCATAGGAATAATGACCATATTTGTGACAATTATGACATTGAATATTATATTTGTCTTACCTTCTTCCTTCTCCTCTCCTATAGTAATAGCTTCTATGACCTATTGAGTTTTAAGATTGTTGTCTTGACTCTTCATTATTCAAGTGGTATGTGCCTCTTCCACGACCATGACCACGATCACGACCATGATGATTTCTAACTCTTTTATAGCCTTGACTACGACCTCTTCCTCTTCCTCTTCCTCTTCCTTGTGAGCTAGTGGATTCTTGCTTCAAGGAGACCTTTGCTTGAAAGACTTGAATGAGCAGCTCCTTCTTTTTCAATCTTTCTTTATAAGCTTGCAAGGATCCTGGTAGTTCATTAATGGTCATGACTTCCAAATCTTGAAATTATTCAATAGCCAAGACAACAATATCAATTTTTGAATCAAAAGTATGAATAAATTTCTCCAAAACACGAATATCTTCCAAATTCTCACCATATCTCCTCATTTGATTGATAGTTGCTAAGACTCTTATAAAATAGTCATAGATGGATTTGATCTCTTTCAAGTGTAAGGATTCAAATTCTCCTCTCAATGTTTGAAGACACACCTTCTTCATCTTATCAACTCCTCCATAGACCTTCTGAAGAATCACTCCAGCTTCCCTTGATTTTATTGCGTTTGACACTTTTTCAAACATTTTATCATCCAATGCCACATGAATGATGCTAAGAGCATGTTGATCCAATCTATGATTCTTTTATAACGTGTTCCTTTGTTGTTTATTTAAAGTTCTTTCATTTTCTAGTTCATCATATCCTTGTTCTACTATCTCCCATGCATCTTGAGAGCCAAGAATTGCCTTCATACACACATACAACTTATCATGATTTTCTTTTGTGAGTTTGGGGATTGAAACAATGGAATTAGACATCTTCAAAATAATATGGCTCTGATACCACTTTGTAGTAAATAAGGGAGAAAGAAAGATAAAAGAGAACGCGCAAACAATCTAAATAACTCAACTTGAATTTCTTGTCCCATTTTGGAAATGAACTAGTATATGGTATTTAAAGATACATAAGACACCTCTTTGAAATAATACAACTCTAAGAAAATATAAGATAGTAAATGCAAGATACATGCATAAGAAAAAATACAATAAATCTCAAAATACATGAACCAAATAATGAATCAAGTTTAATGAAATGCTATACTAATATAATTGCATTTTTTAAACGTTTCTTACATATTTTGTTTTGGATCTCAAAACACAAAATTCCACTTTCTTTTCTTTTTGTTTTAATCAAGAAACAAACAAACAATACATTAATTTCACACTCATATATTGTTACAGTAACTAGAAGAATAAATCCTTCACCTTCTCTCAATCTGCTTCCTTTCCCTCGTAGTTTATCTCTAAGACCCAGTAAAATTCTCGCTTATAATTGTGTGTTTACTGTATCATATGTTTTAGTTGTTGGTTTCTCAATGAACTATGGCACTATCTCTATAGGGGGATCCATATTCCTCTTTTTCTTCTATAACTCCATCTACTACTTAGTTTCATTGTTGATTTTCCCGTCTCCAACCAATTTGTAACCATGTAAAACCTGCAAGTTCATCGGGATTGAATCATTAATGAAATCCTTGACAACTCAATGATTGCATTGGTAATCAATGCAATCTTATTAAGCATTTATTAGGGCAATGTAATCTCGAAATGAATGGTCATACTATCCATATGGGATAGAATATGGTCGTCTAACTCTTTTTTTTTCCACATGATCATTAGGAATTGTAGTCCTAGTCGGTTTCACATTGATATACAGATGGCTAACTATATTATTCACTACACCCATATTTTTATGAGGCTCATTTTACCTTTTTAAACTCATTACTAGATTCATTAATTGAATTTCGCAGGCAGGACTGAAGTTTTAAGTGCAACTATATGGTTCATGGACATCGATGATGCCATTGGAAAAGTTGTATTGCCGACTTTGATACCTATCTAGGGGACAGCGAAGAATATCTTGCTGGATTATTTTCTTATTGTAGATCCTTCTCACTCAATCAGGACTTCTAGTGTTGGGACTTAAGTCTTTACATATCTTAAATTCTTGATTGCTTGACTACAATGAAATAAGTTGCTGAAAGTTCTGTTTTTTAGCGAAAATGGTGTTTGATAAAATGGGTGACCTTATTTCTACTATGAGAAGTCTATCTTCCAGCTTCTAAATTGTTTACAGTTCCGTCCATGTCGACTGTGTTGACACCTGCAAAAACTACTGATCACCGGTTTGGTTTTTCCAGCCCTGTGAATAAGAACAATTTGCAAGTTTCCTCTTCTCTTCAAGATTTGACATCATATTGTGATTTTGTTCTTGAAGAAAGGGATGAGAACCTTGTAACAAACAGTAAGGCTTATTTGTTACAAAGAGAGAATGTTGGGTTGAGCTTCTCAAAAGAGAAAACGTATGCAGGTGGAGCACCCACTTGTGCGGACGAAATGGGTGCAGATGATCTCGGTTATCTTGTGTCTTTTATTGTTTGGTTTCCTAATTTACCTGATTGCCTTGTATGTATATTCATATTGCCATATTGGTCTCATGAAGCATCCAAATATTACGTTGTTCCTGATTATAGAAACACTGAAACTCATGTTTATGTATATGAGGCATATATTGATTCGAAGAAAGGTAGGAGTCTACCTATTGTCCTAAAATTATTTATTGAAGGTCTTTCAAGAAAGTTAAGTGGATGTGCATATGATCGAATGGAGATTGAACCTGGGTTGCATGTTTGGGTTCATAATTCCTCTGGTTTAAAAGGTGTTATAAATCCACTTATCTGGTGTGTTGAAAAGCAAATTCCTGGGCATGCACATAAAACTAGCTCTCTTTTTCTTCATGTTACAACTGGTGTTCGCAAGTTGCCTACTACAGTCTCAATGTAGGCTGCAACTTCAAGACAAGGCATGGTTTGCTCTGAAGCAATCGCCTTTCTTGTGTTGCAGGGAACGGGTTAGGATTATAAGTGGCATGGAGGAAACATACTATGGATAGATTCCCTCAATTATCGAGCAGGTGTTCTGGGAGCTGACCCCAAAAGAGCAACATTTGGTGCACTTGATATGGGCAGCTCCTTACTGCCGATTGCTTTTAAGGGCAAGAAAGATGCATGAAACGAGACTAGCTTAAACCTTATAATTGGATTTAGCACCTATTCTCTTCCAAGTTGTGGATTAGATGATTCATTCGACAAAAATGTTGTTCGTCTTATCAAAAGTCTACCAAAAGAAGATTTATCACTGGGGAATACAGAAGTTGAACACCCTTATTTGCAGTCTGGCTACAGAGAACAATACACCTGTTCTCAATGTGTTTTTAATCAATAAGATGGTGCTAGTCATGTTATTGAGGGAAGAAACCCAGAAAAAGGAATTAATTCACAAGTTAAACGGCAGCTTATTGGTGCCCCAAATTGGAAGAATGCATTTCACTTGCTAAAATTGTAGTTAATCAGTCTGAATGGTCTGATCAAGTCCAGGGTATTAATTGCGAGTTCCAGCCTTATGCTCTTCATGATTATTTGCCACACCCTTACGGTCAGTTTTATACGATGTCTGGCTTCTTTGTGGTCAACAAAATTTTCAATCTGACACCAAAAGCTGGATTAGATGATGTTTTAGAGAAGGGTAAAGAGTTTTGTGAAAGGAGTTGGAATGTTGCAAAGAACAGTGTTCCACCACATCCTTTTATTGAACAATACTACTTAAGGGCACCTTACTTAGTAGTTGAGGTGTTGAGGATAGAATGAAATGGAGCATAACAAACTTTTATCTTTTGGAAGGAAGTTTTATAATGGAATGGAATGTAACAGGAAGGAAGCAGAAGGTTTCATGTTACGTTCCATTCCATCCTAAACAGTAAAAATAAGAAACCTCCAATTTGGGGAGTTTAGGATGGAACGTAAACTAATAAATGCAAACTACCTAATATAACTTCAATAATTTTTCGTAATATCAACTGTGACTATGTCATAATATTATATTAAATAGAATAGAATAATATTTAACATAATAAATTTTATTAAATAGTTAATAATAATATTTTTATATTATAATAATAAATTGTATATAATTAATAATAAAATAAAATTTTTAATTAATGAAAATAGAAAATATATAAAAAATTAAAATTTAATTTTTTGTGTATATTTTTATATAAATAAAAATAAAAATAAATTATTTTTAAATATAAATCACATATAATAGAATAAAATAAAATTAAATATAATAAAATTTATTAAATAATTAATACTAATATTTTTATATAATTAATAATTAATTGTATATAACTAATAATAAAATAAAATAAATAAATTTTTTATCAATAAAAAATAGAAAATATATTAAAAATTTTATTCTTTAATTGTTTGTATATATTTCTAAATAAACAAAAAATAAATAAATTATTTTTATATATAAATCACATAGAATAAAGTAAAATAAAATACATTAAATAATTAATAATACTAAAATAAAAATTAATAAAATTTTTATTAACAAAAAATAGAAAATATATTAAAAATTATTCTCTAATTGTTTGTATATATTTCTATATAAATAAAAATATAAATAGATTATTTTTATATATAAATCGCATAGCATAGAATAAAATAAATTTTTATATAATACAATAAAATTTATTAAATAATTAATAATAATATTTTTATATAATTAATAATAAATTGTATATAATTAATAATAAAATA
>JANIIA010000001.1:26365773-26388085 GCA_027478495.1 Erythroxylum alaternifolium
AACTAGGTTTAAGTCTTTACGTATGCATGGGAGTCTCTTGCCTGCGAATGGGCCAAGGAGAACGCGGAATGGTCCTGAGCTTGGAATAGCCAATAGGTATGAGACTGATCTTTGAAGATTGAACCGATCGGCTTGTGGGTCATTACGACTAGGCTTGGGCCTAGCACGACCGACCTGATCAGGAACCAATATCATGGGTTACTTCTGGTCTATGCATAGAAGTCAGATGAGTCTCCAAGGGACCACAGTCACACGAGAAGACCTTAACTCGTCACTGGCCGAGGCACATATGGCCAAGGTTTGGGGTATAATCAACCTTGTAAATTAAGGTATGGTCACTGCTTTCTCTACCCAATACAGTGCAAAATGACCTAAATCTTAACCTATGGTCTTGTTTTGTTTCACCCTTAACATTCTTTTGTAGAACTTACAGCTAAAAATCAAATCAACAGAGTTAGATTCTTTATTTTTCTTTGTTCATACTCACTCTCTCTAGCTGGTTTTTTTTTTTTTTGTTTTCTCACAAAATATGTTACTTTCTTCAATTCAACTGAAGATTCCTGCTTGCTGAAATCTTGTGCCTTCAGTGAAGAATTTACCTCTGTTAAAGCAGTTAAAACTGAGAGATGTAAATGCACGTAGAAATGGTTGAAAATGTACAGGTATAAGGTATGAATTAGCAGGTCAGTAAATGGCGACAGGTGATTCAAGAAAAGATTTTGGTTCAGGGCTATCTAAGTTATTTAGTAATGATCCAACAACTTTGGCTTCATCGTAATTCGACAATCCTAATTCAATCTAATCACCTATGCATTGTTATTATGCCTTCAAACTACAAGGGCATTAGTGTCTTATTAACTAGGTATGTAGTATTTCATAATAAGATAACATAATAACCAAATAATATGATATTCATAAATAAAATATCCAAATTATTTCAATTCACCTAAGTGATATTCTTAAATGTTGAATCTATAAGATTTTTAACATATGTCATCAATAGGAATAATGTTTAGTTTGTTTCAGTCTCATTCAAAGATAATGAATTAAATTTGAATTGATTAAAATTGGGTTGGGTTGCAACTAATCGGTCCTACAGAAAAGGCTTAAGTCAATTCATGAAAATAACGTTACTTTAGTGTAATGGACCGCACTTTTAAAAATTTCAAGATCAAACGATATTATTTTGAAGTCATGAAAATTATGTTACTTTAGTGTAATTGGCTAAAACAATGTTATTTTAATTCGCACTTTTAAAAATTTAAAGATCACACGATATTATTTTGAAGTCATGAAAATGATGTTACTTTAGTGTAATTGACTAAAGTAATGTTATTTTAGTTCGCACTTTAAAAATTTTTAAAATCAAACGATATTATTTTGATCCATGCCAATGTATTTATCGAAAAAAAGTAAAGAAAACCCTATGAATAAAAAAATTAAGAATTCCAAAGTGGCTAATACAAAATATTTGAGAATTAAAAGGGTTAATATATATTAAACCGTTATAAAATATGTTAAAATTAAAGAATTTAAAAAATGATTGAAAAAGATTGACTTTATTTATGAAAAATTTTAAATTTTAAATAAAAAGAATTGTTAAATAAAAATTTATTTATTTATTTTAATATCTTATTAATTTATAAAAATTAACCGATTAATTAATAAATTGATTGATTTTTAAAAACAAAAATTATTAAAATAAATCAAAAAGTTAAAAACTGAACAGAAAAAATTGAACGATTCAAGATTTTTACGATTAAACTATCATAAATTGTTGAATTTTTTAATCTTGATAGCGGTGTCTTTTTATAAATTGAAATTCGGAAGGAAACAAATTTTGAGACATCTAGTTATCAGAATTGTTCTGTTACAAGTTGTGGGTGATTTTTTATTCTCTGTTATAATTTATCTAGGAAAGAAAAATCCGTTCGTTCAGCACTACGACGTCGCTTTCTTTGCATTTAATTTTGTGATTTATACTGAATATGTTGCTAGCTAGCCACCACCACTTTTGAGCTTGCGAGATGTGATTATATGGAGGATGCAATGGAACATCCGACAAGTCCTAATCCACAGTCTGCGCAGTAAGTGCTGCGTGCATGCCTACACTCCACAATTGCCCCCAATTTTATGAACACTTTACTCTTCGCCAATGTAATTAATTACTCAAATAAGAAAACATGATAAACAATTTACTTAAACTAAAATGTGTTTTTTTAATTTATTAAAGGACAAATATACATATAATTCATGTAATTGTACTTTAGCATACAATGCTCCACTCTTAATCACTAGTCCAAATCCTATTGGTTTATACTTTATAATATCAACTGTCGATTGTGAGATCGAAGCAAACAAAATACCACATTTATTACAGTCTTTTGAGCTCACTTTCCCTCACAAACAGTCCGTGAAATCCGTATGGAACTCGCCTGGGAAGTTTAACGGCCGCGACAATATCCAGGTTTGGGGATTTGGCATCCATTACCAAAAACTTGGATTCACCACAAATCTCATCGTGAACGTAAGACAGCACATACCCATCATCCTCCTCTGCCTCGGGATTCTCAGGCTCTCTCGCCACAAAGAATGGCTCGCCGCCGTAACACCGAGGTCCGTACATCCGGCTGGCCACCGTACACTCCTCCTTTTTCTCTCCTTTTGAGACGTCGAGCTTCACAACCCCAGATATCTTGGGCATTGGATCACCTACTCCTGCATACACATACCTGCTCTTTTTCCCAACGTAGGAAGGATTTATTACAGCAAAATCTAGATTCCTAGCTGAAACAGGAGTTCTTGTCACAATTCCGGTTCTCAAATCTATTCTCACTTTCTCAATCAAAGCATGAACAAGTTCCATCCTCTCCAATGTGTGTTCCACTGATAGGATATTTGGAGCTAACATGACCATGGAGTCTTCTTCGTCCCATGCGTTAATGGCATGTATTATGTTTAAACCTGGTACGTCAAACCACTTCATTTCAGCTTCGTTTTTTGCATAACGTGGTATGATTCCAAGTCTCGATACTTTCGCCGGATCAGCTCCGACCGGCGAGCCTCCATTGAAGATCATCTCCATCGGGTTCATTCCAAGTTGTATCTCTGAGAATATGGCATATTTTTTGCTGACTGCAAAGTCGTGTAAAAAAGACGGTCGTGTCATGGAGAATATGGGCACATCTGGCTGTTTATTGCCGTTTGCATCAAACCGAAAAAACGTTAAAAATGGCGGCGCGGGACCGTAACGAAACGCAAAAGTTTCTTTTGTATCAGGGTCGATCTTAGGGTGAGCAGTCATGCTCATGAAAAGCTTCCCGCCAAAATCATGCCGACCGGTGGTCTCTATATCTCCACTGGGCGTTAAGCGGACCGCGTAAGGTAAATCAGACTCGCAGAGAGCAAATAAACGATTGCCGAAGAAAGACAAACTAGTGTTGGCTTGTCCAATTCCATTGGAAGGATTAAACTGGCCGGCGAGAATCCGAACAGCGGAGAGAGCACCACGTGCGGCGCAGGCGGTGAGCCCGTTGAAGCCTGAGAATACGTTTGGAAGAAGTGGTCCTCCCGCATCACGCTCGGTGGTGTATTTATAGGTCTTGACATAGCGACTGCAGAGAAAGGCTTTGCCTTTGGAGATTTTGATAGAGTGAAGCATACCGTCGCCATCAAAGAGATGGTATGGTCCCTTGGGAAGGTACTGTGGGTTGGGGCCGTTGCGAATGTACGCGCCGTCGAGGCATGGCGGAAGAGAGCCCTCCAACACCTGACATTCAGTGGGAGGAAGCTCGTCGACAGGAGCAAAGTTGTGAGAAAGTACGTGCCTTGGATCAACTGAGGACTTGACTGGAGGGTCTATGAATTTGTTGATGATGTCGTCAAATATGTTGAACATAGCAGTGGGTAAGCTTGAATTGTCTACTCCCTTTCTAGCCACAGGTGATGTGAGAGACTTCTTCTTGGTGGATGCTGCAGATGGGTTGGTTGGAGTAGAAGAAGATGAAGATGGGAATGGTTTTTGGACTGTAATTGACGATGATTCTGAGGGATTTTTGGTGTTGGTAGAAGATATGGTTTTGGGTTTTTCCTCAATTCTGATAGATGAAACATTGAGAAGAGGAACTCTTATAACACGAGTACTAGAGGAGGATGGAAATGAAGAAGAAATGAATGATTTGGGCAATGGAGGGAGGAAAGAGGAAGACAGGGAATCCATGTTTTTCAGCTCTGGTTTTCATGAAGCCAAGGGGGGGTATTTATGAGCACTGATATATGGCCATGGACAATGATCATAGAGACTTGAACCTGACTTTTGGCTGCAAATGCAATACTTCAAGAACAAGACAACTCATACCAAGAGAAAGCGGGAAGGGAAGATCTAACTTTCAAGTTTTGTTCGCTTCAATTGCTATTTGGGTCACCGTTTTTTCAGTTTAATTCTGCCCACATATTCCCAATATTTCACGTACGTACAGGAATATTTAGATTTTATGGAAGTAAGGGTTAACGTTTAGCTGTCCAAATATCTGAAGGCAACAACTATATCGGCATTATTTAGTAGGATTTTTTTATTTTAATTAAAATAATATTAGTACAAAACTTTTTCTCTATCTTATTCAAGCACACAAAATAAAAGATAATAATTATATGATTTTATTTAATAGTTTTAATGATTATTTTGTAAAATAATATTTATGATTCATGATATTAATAATAATTTATATTATTCATGATAACTTTTTTAGGTAAAAGACATATATCTTTTCTATATTCGAAGAAATTCTTTATTTTTCTAAAAGAAAAATCTCTTCTCTTAAATTTGAATTAAAAAATAACGATAAAAGCGATACATTAGGAATATCAGATCTAAAAACATCAAACGTTACTGATATGGTAGTTCAGTTCAACTTTTAAGTATAATTAGAACTAATTTAATTTAATTTAAGGTAATTATAATAAATTATTAGTTTTAATAAAATGTAATTAGCTCGCTTGTCAAATCATCATATAAATAACATATAATTATTCTACATATGATGTTTATATCGTATGTATTTTATTATTATTTTTAACCAAAGTTGAAGACAAATGATTTTTATTTCAAAAGTTTTAAATATCAAAAGTTTTTCTAAAGTTTCTTAAATTATAAAATTGTGTCTTTTATCTTATTTCTAAATATGATGAAAAGAATCTTCTTTATATTCGGCTATGAAATCTACTATAAAAACAAGAAAAGTTTAAATTTAAAAATGAAATAAAATAATAAGTAAACAATAAACAATAAATGAAGTCTCATATTTCTTCAACATTGTAATTTGAAAGGGATAATAAATTCATCAGTGCAAACCTTTGGGTATTTTTTTCATTGTAGTTTCAAACCTTTAATTTTTTTCAATTAAGTTAGTATCCTTTCAAAACATTTATAACCCACTTTAGAATTTTGATTCTTTGAGTTCATCGCTATTGTGGCTAAAAGAACTAATTTTTATTTAATATTTGGACATCCACATAGAAAATTTATAGATACACGGATACCCTCGTAGTTGACCCGTGACTCATAACTCATAACCTACCAAATTTATTCCAAAATAACCCACACATTTTAATCCTAATTTTCACCTTTCCCTATTCAAACATTGGACCTATTGCCGTCATCTGAAAACAAATTTGAAGTAAGAACCTGTTGTTGTTTAGAAGAAGCCATTGGAAGTCACCACAACTGGAAACAAACTACTCTCATCATTTGGTTTCATTATTGGGTTAATTATTTAAAAAATCTCAAACTTTCATTAAATTTTCAATTATAGCCTGAACTTAAAAAAGTAGCAATAAAATACTAAATTTTTTAATTTTTTTAAATTCTAGCCCGATGTTAATCTCATCGTTATCTTAGCTAGTGTGGCACTATCTTGTGTCAATGGAACCCCCACTAATCAGACATGTCAGTGTCATTAAGAGGAAGTTGCCTAATTAGCGAAACAACGTTGTTTTATAGTAAAATTGAAACGATGTCATTGGATTTTGGAGAAAGCTTGTTCTTCATCAGTCTCACACCCTAAATCCCTAATTTCATCTCTCTAACGTACTCTCACTCTCACACTGTCATTCTCTCAAACCTGAATCCATAATTTCTTCTCACACACCCTCACTAACAATAGGTCCGTTTCGATCTTTTCTTTCTTTTTGGAATTTTAGTTTTAATGCTCTTTCATTTCCCCAAATTTGGATATTTTCGATTTTTTCCATCGTCTTAAGATGCTTAGTGGCATGGAATTATGTCATTGATTGCCATGACTTATGTGGCTTTTATAGAGAAGCAGTCGACATGGTATTACAGATGTTGAATTTTGGTATGAAACCTGATGAAGCAACATTTGTTTCATTTTTATCTGTATGTTCTGCAATTGGGGCATTAGACATTGGGAGATGGGTTCATTCTTGGATTAGATGTACTAGGTTTGTTCTTTATTCACTATTTATGAAATGGTATGTTGTTGAATTAGGGTTTCGGTAGGTAAGGGTGAAGTATTTTGAAAAAGCTTTAGGAAATTTGTAAAGGTATGTTTCTGGTGCCCGAGTTAGTTTAAACATTTCAGTTTGTATCCAATCTGATGTACTATAAGCCTTTTATGAAGCCCCTTGCATATGAAAATGTAGGTGTATTATGTTGTATTAAAGAAACTAGCTTCTTTCTGCGGACTGTGCTATTTATGGCTTAAAAATTAATTTACAAAGTGTTAATGGTTGTATTATTCTGATGTACTCATACTGGCTATTTACTTATCTCCTTTGCATCTAAAAATGTGGGTGAAATATATATATATCAGAAGAGTTGAGTAGGAAGTTTTTCTCTGTATATGTAAGCTTAATGGTTTCTTGTATATTATATTGCTTTTAATTTTATTTTGTCAAATGAGTAGTTAGTAACTTCTTGTAGTATATTTAGTATAGGAAGGGAAAAGAGGTTAGATGAAGTAAAAATGGGAGTTGCTAAGAATGACCATATATTCAGGGGAAAAGTTGTCACTTTTTGGTTGCCCATATTCAATGCCCCAACCTAAAAGACTATCTATCACCTATAATATATATGATATGCATCACATATGATTTGATAAATAAAAGTTGGTTAACTACGTATGATTTTGAATTGAAAAAATGGGAGTTTGGTAATTGCCTTAACTTCCATATTGCTGCTAATATTTTCATATGATTTAAACACTTGTATCTGACTTCATATAGCTAGTTATACATTTATGATAAATATGTATAAGGACTAAGCTTGGGACGTATCGAGTGAGACTTCAAGCACATGCTAGTAGTACCTATGATGACTCTTATGAATGTAATGATGGTAGTAACCTTGCAGTTTCCTTTCTTATGATTACGAGCTCTAAAGGTTTTAAACTTTTTAAATAGGACATATATGATATCAGATTTTTAGCTCTTATATATATATTTGATTATTGTAGATGTTAAAATTGAATTTCCTTTGTTTACTTATTGTATTGATCGTTCTAACATGTTTGAAGTATTTCATTACATTAGAATATAAACATTTAACAAACAGTAAAGCATAAGTTCATGAAATAGTGTTATGTGTCATGAAATGATGTGAATTTTGAACAATTTAGTATAATTGTATCATGAAATGATGATGTGACGAAGATAGTCAATACCTATACACCCATGGAATATAGTTTATAGGTGTCGTAATGATGTGGACTCTCTTCACCATTTTGGACATTTAATTCTTTGTTGGGTGAATTTATGAAAAGAAATCATATTAGTGTTGCATTTAAGGTAGTAATTAAAATTTTGTATGATGATATTGTAACAGGATAAAGAAATGTAGCCAGAAATAAAGTATATGTAGCGTTTGTTGGGTATGCACCTAGTATATATTTCACATGAGAAGAGTGTGAAGATGTTGTTAATGGATTCAAGGGTGCTATTTATTGTTTTTTTATAGTGTAGCAAAAGCTGGAATGATATATTCTCAATTTTGTGAAGAGCAAGCACTATGTTCAATAGTAAAATGACTGTATTATATATTATTTGTTATATGTGATAATTTAATTAGATTCAAATATAATTAATATTGATATTTCTATATAGAATATAGATTTTGAATATTGATTGCCCTAATTGTAATGCCTTGATGAAGTTATGGATTTCAAATGCTAAGCCTAACATTAGTCTAACATTTTTATGAATGTGTTAATACAAAAGTAAGCAATTTAATTATTGTTTGTAGCAATGCCAATCGGATAAATTAATGTTAATCAATATTCAAATTGAAGCTCTCTCGTAGGTACTTGGTATTTGTGAAAGACATGAAAGTTTGTTTTTTTCATAAAATATGTCAAACAAATTCTGTGCGATGGGGTAAGAGTCTTGTTCGAAAGATGTATTGTTGTTCACAAGAAGTAAGTATGTATAAAAATTTATGCGCATTATGCAAATTTGTGATAAGTCCTAATATTTGTGTTATATCTTTATTTTGTAGGTCCAATGTGATTTCATAGTTTGGTTGTCAGATGTAAGTACAAAAACAAATGAAGACATTGTAATAGTTAGAAGAGCAAATGTTGTTAAGGAAACTGTAATTATTATAAGGTTGTACATTTTAGAACTAACTGCAATTAATCCAAGCTGAGTTTTAGTTACAAACCAAAAGGAGTTAGGAATGTGCCAAGTCTATCTCCCAATTGCAACTCAATCTATATAAGAAACTGTCGCAAATAATGCCTCCAGGCTTGTCTTTTTTAAAACAATGAAACCAAATGTAGAAAATGCATGTAAAATTTTGATAGTGCTAAACTAAAAAGTTGTTGACCCTACTATTTCCTTACCCCATTTGAAGCTTTTACTAGATTTTGTGATTGTTTAATAACTCAATAGAACTCAAATCTTTGGAAACCAAAATTAATATGTAATAAAGAAACTACAGTGACTGTAAATGGCATCAATAATAGACTTCAGCCTAATACCTGTCTTATTAAACATGTTGAAACTCAGAGATTAATGCTAGGAATTGAAATACATACAGACTTGGATAGTAGAATACTTGTACTTCATTACCTTCAACAAATAAAAATGGCAGAAAATCTCTTCCTACACCTCAGTGGGGGAGTAACTAACCGGAAAAAGACAACAATCATACATAACAACAATAAAGTCAATATCATTTTTGAAGAGTAAATTACAGAGTAAGTTAAAACAAGCAAATAAATAGGTAACAGACGTTGACATAATTCTGGAAACTGAAATAATATCCAAAAATAGAAAAAACTGTGATATCATTTGGTTAGCATTACTCTAACTGTTTTAAACAAGATACTTGGTGCAACTCTTTCATCCATAAGTACCATCTCCACATGCATAAACTTGCTCTTGCAGCTCCATAGGCATAATCCAGCTCCAGCTCCATAAGTGATGGTGTACAATCACTCACACCATCCGTACATAAACAGTAAGGAATTACAATCAATCACACCATCCGCATATAAATAGTAAGGAACAACTTTGACAAAGTATAACCTAGTTCAAGATCACATGTGCAAACACAAAGGAATTACAACCTGTTTCAGTAAAAGTATACAGACAAAAAAACTAAGAAAAACTTTTCATCCAAACATCAGACAAAAACTATAAAAATCTAAATTAACTTTTTATTTAAATATCATATAAAAACTTGAAACGTTGTAGAAGGAACAAGTCACTAAATTAATCAGTTTGCATTAAAATGAAAGGTACTGTTTTAATAACTTGATATCCTATATCCTTGCATCACAACAAAACTAGTCCTTTAACATACACACTGTAGGATCGTTTTCTATGCATAAATTTGTAGAAAATACATATAAGAATATGAAAATAAGGGTTAGAATGAACCAAAAAATTAATCACATCTAAAATGATATAAAATGAAACTAAAACAAAATATTAAACGAATACAACAAGACAGGTAAAAAGATGAACTCACAAAAGACTCCCATTTTTATATCAAATAGTTCATTAAACATGAATAAGAAAACATAGTATTATAATTACTTCCATTTCATCAAAAAATATAACACTTTTTTCCTAAATTGTTACGCAACTTTCTTTCTTTTTCTTATAGAGCAAGTTTACCTATCAAAACCTCTGGTGTTCTAGATTTGAATTACACCAGTAACTTCTTGTCTTTTAAAACTCCTTCTTTATTCTATTAAAGAAGCTTCAATTGACGTTCTCCCTTACTGTGGTTTCTTGATATGAATGAATCATATCTCAATATCTCACAATAATTTTATTGAAAATTTGAAATATTGTTATATATACGTCTAAATTAATTAAGATTAGTGATAAATTGATAATAGCCATCTTAGCAATCTCTTTACAATCAATTTGAAAATTCAAAATACAAATATTTTTTAGACACTAACAAACTCCTCACAAAAAAGCTACCATCTTTCTTCCTGTAACTGTTAGGACATGTAAATTAAGGGAAAACTTTTTGTGGAAGCACAATGTCATTTGGGAGCAAAACATTTTTATATCATTGCATAAATAAAATAAATATCAAATTCTAATTTGAAACCCTGGTACAACAACATATCATTTCATAAATATTGAATCAAGAACAAATAACAATAGAGAGGGAAAGGAGCAATCGTACCCTAGATGGCGCCATAAGAAGTCCGGCAACAAAAGTCACAATTTCACAAACTTTCAGTTTTCTCCTAACAACGAAACCACTCCTTTATGAAGCACCTACTCACGAAAGAATGTTTGTTAGTTTGATGGAGCAATTCACTTTGCGATAGAAGAAGCACCCACACACGATTAGGGATTTTAGTTTCGTATTTTTGGGGTTATTGATATAGAAGAGATTAGGGATTTTAGTTACAAACTTTTGGGGCTGTTGACAGAGGAGAAGAGAGTGACATCTGATAATAATCGAAGCGACGTCATACTAAGGCCAAGAAATGATATCATTTCGCTAATCAAGCAACCTCTTCTTAATAACGCTGTTGTGCCTGATTAGTGGGGTTCCATTGACACGTGGCAGTGTCACGTCAATCAAGATAACGGTGAGGCTAATGTCAGGTTAGAATTGAAAAAAATTGAAAATTTGAGCATTTTATTACTATTTTTTAAGTTCGGGTTATAATTAAAAATTTGACAAAAGTTTGGAAATTTTTATAGTAATTAACCCTTCATTCTTCATTATAACATTTTTTTAGTTCTGATGTAGTTGGCTTTGTTATTGATATTTATATTATGTGCATTGAAAGCTTTTAGTCTTGTATGAAGATTATTTTACACTTGATGATAACAACTTTAAAATTTATTTAGGAGTTGCTGGTTGGTAGTAGTTTTAGAGGTGTTATCTTAAGGTAATAGAACTATTTTTTTTCTTCTTCTCATGTCATGACCTAGTCTTACGATAATGTAACAAATGTATTTCTTAAACTTATATAAATTAGTCTCCCCCATCTATTAACTAAAAGCCCACCACTTGACCTGTCACCAAAGATAATACAAATCCCAAGTATATGTATTATATTATGATTTCAATGAGCTTAGCATAAGCATCTAGTGATGATGGAGATAAACAGGTGATGAGGGTTGTAGGGTGAGATTTGAGGAAATTTGTGGTCCTAGAAAGTTAAGTACAACAACAATTCTACAACTTGAGGAGACATCTCCTCTTACAACGAAAAATTGTAGATTTAATTAAATATAAGAGAGCACTAAATTTCAACTAGTTAAGGAATGATCTCAAATAAGTTATGGAATCTATTTATTCATATTACTTATTTAAAAAAATTTATGTTTGTAGCATAATGAGTCAAAAAGCTGACACAAGTTTGACAACTACATTGGATCAAGAAATTTTATATTTTTATAGGTTAATGAGTGTTATGCAGACTTCATGGAAAAAAACAAATCTTGGAAGACACTTTGTCTTTTATCCTAGACGTTAATTGATTTTGTGGATTTTTCAACATCATAATCATTATGGTTTTGTTAACTTTTTCCATCATATGTTTAATTTTGGCATGGAGGTTATAGGTTGTTTGAATATATTATTCCTCAATGTGTGAAAGAGCCTTGAGCATCATTCTTAGTCTGCTAAAGAAGATGAACAAGCTAGAAGAACATAAAGAAATGTTGAAGTTGAAAATAAAAATTATAAGTGTTATATCGATTATGATTGCCGCTAAAAATTGTTATGAGTGGATGTAGAAGTAGAAAGATTAGTTTGTATTTCACATAATATTTTAATTGTGAATTTTGGAGACCTTTAATTATGTGGAATCTTTAAGAATTGATGTTATTCATTTTTTGTTGCTCCATCATTGACGTTTATTGCTATAACTTTTCCCTGTGCAGTGTTTTTTCCTTGAAGATAGTTGTTGTATCTGTTTATCATAATTTGTTGTTAGTATTAAACCAAAAATGGATGTATAAAAGGGATTAGAGAGGTCACAAATTTCTTATCAAGACAATGTTATCTTTGATATCAGAGCAATAAGAGAGCATGCTTCTTTCTTTTCATTGAATGTATTTAGATCCCAAATGATAAAGTCTTGGTCATTATGTTTTGTTTTTGAAGCTTATTGTATTTAAATTGCATGACTCATCTTTTAATTTTCATCTTTTCCTCAGATATTAAGAATGGATTCAAGTGATTTTATGCTTTTAAGTTAAAAGACATTTGAAGTTTTATTTCATTTCTCAAACATATGGAATGTTCCCAAAAAAACAAGTGAATGCCCATAAATTTACTCTAAGACTGAAACTTTCATAACAATTTAACATTGTAAGATTTAAACAAGTGAATGCACATATTTTTACTTGAAAACTAAAACTTTTATAGCACCTTAACATTGTAAGATTTCAAATAAGTGAATAGCTTCCAAAATAGATAACAAATTTTTCTGTAATTATATAACAAAGATTAAGTATAGAGGCAATAACTACTTTACAAAAATTATAAAGATAGCAACTATAATACAAAAATTATCAAGACAGTAACTAATATACAAACATCATAAAGATATTAGTTGTTATACCAACCAAAAATCATAAAGGTAGTAGTTGCTATACCAACCAAAAATCATTCTTCCAAATGATTCAAAGTCACTACTGGGACATAAAGTTAAGACCTTTACAGGAATTTCATAGCTCTCTATACATGTAAATCTTTGGTCTTTTAGTATTTTGGAGGTCTCTAGTAGTACTTACTCTTTAGGAAGATTACTAACTAGCCCGCACAGTAAGATGATTGGTTTTGTGGATATACTCTTGTATATAAATAAACCTATTCTTCTCTTGTGTATAAATAAACCTATCTCTTCTCTTGTGGATCTCTTCTTGAACTTCTTCTTCTTCTTAGGCTCTCTACAATTTCAGGTAAAATGTTCCTAAGAGTCTTCTTTCTTTCCGACATGAAATCTTACGAACTTCTGATTCTTCACACTCTCAACATGTAATATAGTGTTCTTTGTGTATTTATCTTGTTGTCTTTGAATATCAATGCCTCATGATAAAATTAGAATGATATAGAGCTGTAAGGTTGACAGGCACGATTCTAGAAATAGTGAGCAGACGTTTGCAGCATACCAGGTATAAGTCGAATTTTACAACTTATCAAGTATATTTGTCGAATTATTTTTTAATATCTTTTTTTAACCTTATATCTACTACTCTATACTTTATTATTATTATTATTATTATTATAATATTTTTATCTTTATGTTATATTTTGTTTTCAAGTATATCATTTGGTTTTATTTTATTTTATATATTTATATATTTATTGTATTTTTATTTACATAATAATTTAGCGTGTCAATTTTACTTATTTACTTTTTAACCTACATCACTCTTTTATTGTCACATCTGCATGCGGGTCTACCGGAAACAGCCTCTCTACTATGTAGGGGTAAGGCTGCGTACTATCAGACCTCCCCAGACCTCGGTTTATTGCAGAATTTCGGACTGGGTGTGATGATGATGATGATGACCTTGTTATATATTTATTATATTACTTATTTTTATATTTTTATTTATACATATTTAGTTTTATTTATTTATTTACATGGGTTTATTAAAAATAGCCTCTCTATTAGTTAAGGATAAGACTGTATACTACTAGACTCCTTAGACCTCATGTATCAGTAAGACTTTTACTGAATTGTTGTTATTATTATGTAGTCTCTGATGTTTTTGATCTTGTCCTCCTCATTTTTGCATATGTTTTTTCCTATAAAAATGACAATAAACAATCAAAATTAACCAAAATTTCAAAATTAATTCATCAACCTGAGCTAATTCTAGTAACTTTTGAAGAACTATAACTCGTCTTGTCATTGGTAGTTCAGAAGCCTCACCCCATAATGTTCTATATCCACAAACTGATCTCTTTCTTTTATTTGGTTTTGATATTAGTGGTTAACTTGATTCTACAATGGTAGGACTTGCTTCGACATCACATGTAGGCTACACATAGAAAAAAATAATCAACATATACAATTAAGACAAATAAACAATGTTGAAATTATTGTATTAACTTATAGTCAAACTGACAAGGCCATCAATTAAGCTTATTGTGATAATCCTTTAATGGACATGTTCTTTTTGTTATGTCCTTGTTTGAAACATGTTTGACAAGTCATTTTCATCCTCTTCCTTGACAAATTGTTGCCTGTGGTAGAATTCTCTCAATTCTCCTTTCTTCTAATTTTTTGGCCTACTTGACATTTTTTTGAAATGATGGTGGTAATGGTGGCTCATGTTTATTTTTATGCCAAAATACTTATATTTCATAAACAAATTTGATACATATTTTTCAGGTAGTTCATTATTATAGTCGATTGGAGTAATAGCATATGAACATAGAATTCTTGAAACATCCAAACTTCTGCAATTACATGTCCTATATCTTAAGTTCACGACAATCTTAATTTATATTACTCCAAACCCACTAGCACCATTAGTCTCAAGTTCACAATCAATATTGAACACAATGTTAATTCTTAATTTGTTTTTTATTCTTAGACCAATCTCATCTACCACTTACTTGCCATGTTTCTATTCTTACCCAATCTCTTCATCACAAGCATTATAATTTCCTTAAGCATTATGATAATGTTCTTTATTCGATCTTCAATAATATTTTCATTAAATACTTTATAAAGATTATTATCCACAATATCACACTTCAATGGCGTGTTGAAATATGCTCTTAATCATTTTTCTTTTGGAATTTTTAGCAAATTTCTAATAGCATCTTTTGACTCCTCTTCCAACTCCTTTAAGTATAAAAGTAAGTCTGGTTAATTATATGACTTCCAACATTTCCTAAATAGTCTTTAAATTTTGAGTCCTTTGTGATCCTTCTTTCTCCAATTAACAAACATATGTCTTATACAAAATCTTACTTCAACCTTTGGGAGTTATCTATCAAGTGCCTCTATAAGATATTGTATAACATTCAATTAACAAAAATTAGTAAATAACTAATACGAGCAACTTTATATTATAATGTAAATAAAGTTTAGATTAACCTTTTGTTGATATGAAATTACTACCCATCCACCTCTATCTTTTAGATCCAATTCTTTCCTTAATAACTTTAAAAACAGTTGCAAGTGTCAAATTTTTTAGTATGTACCACAACCCACGCACAAGGAACATTTAATTGTTTCATCTCTTCCTACTATTGCCAATATCTCAAACTCTATAATGCCTTTCAAAAAGCAAACATCTAGTCCTATCATCCTTCTACGACCATTTAAGAATCCTTTTTTGCAACATTTGAAACGTACATACATTCTATCAAATAGTGGTGGCTAATTATCTCAAAGCAATGGTCTTTCAATGACCAATTTAACTTTACTAAAAGGATTTGACCTTAAGAGTTCTTCCCTATAATTCCATAGCTTGCTTTATTTTACTCTAACACCTCCTTGCTTTTCCTTTATCGCCAACTTTTGAGCCCTATAACAATCATTGTAGCTTTTGAGCCCTATAACAATCATTGTAGCCAACATTAACTCTCAAATCTTTCTTCACAAACTTCCTCAAGTCTATTCGTTTCAATGCACTAAGTCTAGGAGATTATTAAAGTAATTCTTAACAAGTCATTTTGAATCCACACTTTTGTTGTGGAAAAAATGATTGCATATATGCTTCTGCTCAAAAGCTCTTACCTATATATATATATATAGGAGTAGTTAGTCCACAATATAAATTATGCCTAAATTGAAAATAGATAAAAAAAATTCATATTACTTGAAAACTATTTAAATCTTTCACTAGGCCAGCTAAAATGTACCATTTGCAATACTTACTCACACGTTTAGCTCTCACAAATTATTTGGTGTTCCTTGTAAATTTAAACTCCCTTTTTTTCATCAATAATAAGCTTGTAAAGTGCTTCCTTGAATTGGCTAGAATCCTCAAACGATACGTCAAACTTAATGTCAATCTTTTTCTTATAAGGGTTAAATATATGAAGTTCTGATTTACGTCTTAACCCCTCATCCACATCAAAGTCACATTCTTCTTCAAAATTATTAGTGTCATTTAAGTCAAAGTAATATGTTATATTTTCATTTTAAGCATCATTCCCATCATTGTCATCTTCATCATCATTTGCAATTTTTCTATATATTTCCTTTTATCTATTATATGTTGCAGACGTTGTCTCTTGATTCTATTTCTTTAATTTTCCCTTTTAAACGAAATTGTTAAATCCTAGACAATTTCAACTCTTCGTCATCTAAACTCGAATAAAAAAGTCCTATCTAATCCTTATACCAAAAAATACATCCTCTTCTTCCCCACCTCCATCAACTTCATAGTTATTTACATCTACATCTTCTTGTTCAACAAAAATAACATCATTTGCAACTTCTTTCTGAACATCAACAACATCATCCACATTTCTTCTAAATATGGCAAATTGGATCCATGATTAACACAGATCTCTATAACCTTATATTCTATAATAAGCTTACATATTTCCATCACACAAGCATCAATCTTTCTCACCTCCATCAACTCAACTTTTAGACTATCACCTGGCACTTTATACAAAAGCTTGTTTTCTTTCAATCCTTTAACAGCTTTTTCAAACATTTTCTCAGGGTCCCATTAACAAAATATATCAATTTCAATGCTCCAACTTTCAATATTTTCACCCATATATTCAACATCTTCTCCATGTATAAAATTCCCACCATACAACATAGTTAATTTCTCATCCTAACCATCCATGTCCATTTACCTACATACAAAAATCAATGTTACGTTAAGCATAAAGGCATTTAATACAAAGCAAACACTTCATTGTTAAGGCACAAGAAAAGCACTTCATTAAGTACAAAACAAGCACTACAATTAAATCTCCTAATCCTTCCATTTGTTTTTGGTGTAAGACATGACATATAAATTTTTAAAAGGATATAAAGTGTACTAGTTATTTGGAACAAGCTACATACTAGTTTGATAATGATGTAATGGTTACAATCTTTCAAAGAAATATATCTATTAAGAAAAGAAACTTGAAAAAAAGCACGCTTTTAGACAATTCGTTTGGTAAATGGCTCGCTATTCATTGAGTTCTATATGTTGATAACATTATTGAACATATAATTTTCAACTCAATTAAAGCACATATAGCACACAAATGAGAGAAAGAGATATAAAAAAAAGGGAAAAAGAAAGGGAAATTTAGGAAGAAAAGAGAAGGTAATGAAAAAAGAACGAAATTGAAAAGTGTAATTATTTTATTAAATAGTAAATTATATTTAAAATTAATAAACCACAAATAAAAAAGATTGAATGTTTCTTTTTATATTTAATTTAATTCCTAATTATTTTAATTACAACTCATAAAGTGGATCTTAATAAAATTAACAAAAAAGCACCTATGATGAACTTATTTTTAAAAGAATATAAGTTGATTGAGGTTTGATGATGTATTTTGAGCACATAATATCCATCACAATACACAAGCACGACAAAATACATCAAGTGGATAAAATAAGAAAAAGAGGAGATATTTGTTTGTTAAATTTGGCATACAAACCAATAAATGGATAGGGGGGACCATAGCATATTCAATCAAAACCTTCGACCATGTGTCCTCTCTGTTTTTCCTGACTACACGATTTCTTGGGAATTTTTATGGACCAGCTCTAAGTCCGACGAAAGAGCACAAGAATCCGAGCATCTAAACCAAAGGGAGGCAATTTAATTGTGGGACATTATTAAACTGAGAAAAAGAAGTTCCATGCATCTTATCGCTTGGTTAATTAGTCATCCTTTTCAAGATTGAATTATTAGACGATCATTTACTTAATAAGAACAGCAGATATTGAGCAGCAAGCAAGCATGTTGACAATCAATCATACTTTAATGACAGAAGACATCAAATTCCAAAGTTGAGAAGCAAATAAACTGGAAAGGATCAATCAGTCTGAGTGAAACAAGATGCAGTATTCGTTACTCTCAAATAATTCAGAAGTCGCTGTCAAACGTATCTGACGCTTACAAGACACTCACGGTGCTCCACTGACTGAAGATATTATTACTATCATTCCCGGACTGGTAAAGTGTATCCATGATCCACCCACATTGTTGTGGGACCTCTTGTCTGTTACTACCATCGTGCATTAAAGCAAAGATTTTTTTTTTCCTTTCTTCTTCCAAGAAACAAAGACCCGCTGTTCCATCTCCAAATCTTGCAGATGAAGAAGAAGAAATTAAATGTTTAGAAACGGTTGTAGTTGCTTTTCATTATCATCACAAGGCAGTATATTGAATGAGGAAAACCTACCATCTAGATTTGATAATCAAAGAAATGTTTATCGTTATCATTGAATTTGTTACAGTGCGCGTACCAAAGAAAGTCTCCAACTGTGCCTATCGATCCAGATCAAGCAATTGCAATGACTTTAGCCCCAACAACACGAAAATGCTATCGTGGAAAGTAAGAAAGAACAAACAAGACAATCGTCGGCTGACAGCAGCTAACATGTTTTTTTGTGGTAAGGAGTACGTGAAGATTTCCCACATGCTTCAACTTCAAGTAGCTCATCGCCTTGGTAAAATTGAATCTAAAATTGGCCGAGTTCTCGAATTTTGAATAAAGACTATTTTGATGCGCGGGCAATAACACAAGGGACCATCAAGGCCCATCGAAGAGTTCCATCTAGTGTAGCTCGAAAACACATTATTAGATTCATTTTGAAAGAAACAGATACGGCTATAGTTCATGACCAGTTTTCTCCATGCTCTGTACCAGTTTTCCCACCCCAAAAATTAAGCAAGAAAAACAACAGAGCTTCTACCTTTTCTTTAAAAATTTTTAATCCCTTTTAACTCCTCAAATCTCTCAATCCAAACAAGGGGTAGATGAATGTATATTTTGTGCTTTTCTTTTTTTTTGGTGTGGGTATGATAAAGTTTGTAACTTAAATTGCTAGCACACTACTACATTACAAAACAGATATGGTTAAGGCCATTCTATCCAAATTATAAACAATGGGACATTTGAGTCTCTAGCTTCAAACCTTCTGGTATGTCACCTTCTCCTTTACAAGAGTCCAACTTCAGAGCTCCGTTATCCTAAGCAAATGCAGAAGCTTAAAAATAATCGCAATACAGAAAATTGATTAGATAAGCTGTCAGTGCTTTGCTTATCAGTGCAAGTTGTGAACCCAGTGATGCGAAATATGTGACCGCAATGGTGCATCATTTAGGCGAACAAATAGACAGCCTCTTCGTATGGGCACTTCCTAAATAGTAAATACCCAATGACGACGATTAGCCCAAGAGCTGTAAGTCTACATGTGTAAGGTCTATTTTTAGCAAGTCTTCCGACTCATCCATCCAAAAACAAGGAAGAAATTATATCTTCTATCTAGGGGAATACAATAAGTAGCAGATTGTATCCTATATTCAGTGAACGAACAAAATTTTAATGCACCTACGATGATGACCGAAAACAAATCCTAACAATGAAGTTGCTGAAAGACTACATCACTAGAATCATCAAGGCGTACTGCTATTGGCTCCTTAAAAGTTCAGCAGAATTGTGAGTCCAATCCCTGCAGGCAGTCTTACAGCCTCAAATTTGCATACGCCCATAGAATAAATGTTACAGACAACAATTTCTGAAGATCAACGCCTATAAGTGTAAACTTTTGTCCACACTATACCACCTCTTTTGCGAAGAACCACTCAAAAACCTAATTAAAAGGAAGTGAAGTGAGTCCCAAGTCACTTTAAAACAACAATAGAAAATCAAAATTGTTCTAGGATCAATTTCATCAAGATCAAGCCTCCCAACAGAAATTGTCATCAACTTCCAGTAAAAATAGAACCACGTTGATGATTAAAGCTACACATTGTCCCATGTCACCGCTTCACAGAAGGAAGTGAAAGAAATTCACGCCAACAGGATCACTAGAACAGCACATGTCATTAGCAATATTACTCGGTCAAATGGAAAGGCTTAAGAGAAGAGAACTCGGAAGAAAGACCTATCTCAGCATGCTGAAAAGATGGTAAAATCTAGAGCATTGCAGTAGTCGTTTCCTCTGAAGTTATTCCTTCCCTTTAAAGTTACTCCAAACAGCCCCATGTTTTACAATCATCAATAAAACCATAAGCCACTGGCAAGTCATTTTGAAGAGAAATGAGATCAAAAGTGGGTGACACTGTCTTCATAAGTTTTCTTTTCCTCCAAATCCATTCACTCATTTTCATAATCTTCATTAGACTCAACTGCACCCATTATAGACACACTATTGCATCCATCTCTTAGTTTCCTTCTAGACACAGCCGAAACCTCACAGTTAGTTCCAATCAATCTGGATCCAAAAGGGAGTGATTCCAATAAGTTGAAATAAGCATACTTGATATCAAATTGCATATCATACCCTGCCACGAATACCAGTCATTACAATCCAAAAATCCTATGCAGTCGGACCAAAAAGAACGCAGAAAGGTAAGTTAATCTCACAATAGTTTAAAGCAATAGTGCATCCACCATCACCTGGACTCTGCCTAACATGATGAAACCACATACTTGGCCTGTATCACATGCAACAAACTATGGTTATGAATTATTATAATCCTAACCCCTAAACCTTAAACCCTAAAAACATGGGGGGTACTTACAAGTAAAGAACTTGACCAGCTTTGACGGTACATTTGAAGGGATCAGGTCCATTGAAATACAAAGGATATTTGGCCACTTCCTTCTGTCTATCCTCAGGACAAGGATAAGGATTCACACTGCTCCATGGTACATATCTCAGAGGCTCTTCCATCTCCAACTTAAGCTGTCCTTCACTTTCCTAATAATTATTATAACTATTACTATTATTACCATAATCACAATGATCATGACATTAAATCAAAACAAACATTGAAACACACAGAAGAAGAAGAAAAAAAATAAAACAAACACCTTAGAATAAATATAATGAGCAGCAGGGTAATCTCGTATGTACATTCGGTGCACATCAGTAGGCGGCAAAAGCAAAAAATGCTTTTCACCCGAGACAACGACGTAGAGATTCTCGTAGTGATCCTTATGAAACCAAGTCTCCGACTTGTGGTTACCAATCCAGAGATTAACAGCCTCCGGCAAGGAACCGATCGCCTCCGTTGCCCACGGCAGATGAGGCTCACTGTCACCAGCCAATTCGTTGTACTCCGTACGGAAGCAATCGTTTTGCTGCTGAAGATAAGCCACGGATTGGGTATTAGTAGTGTTTAGAACGAGATCAATGGCGCGAGTGACGGGGACGCGCTCGACGTGCGCTGAGGCGAAGAGGGAGTCGTTGGCGACGGAGTCTGCGCGGCCGTCGGGGGTAAGGTGGAGGGATACAGAGGTGTTTGAGAGGACAGCGGATAGGTAGGAAAGGTCTGGCCACAGAGATAACGCCGGCCAGTGAGCGACGGCGTTGGATATGAGGCATGGCTTGTTCTGGGAGACGAAGTCTCTGAGGAAGTGAATCGGACTGGGTGGAGAAGGTAGCGTTTCTATTGCATTGCTGTTGGTTCCTAAGCTCAGCTCTCTTACTTCGTTCCATAGTCTCTCTATTTTGTCCTCCATTTTCGTTCAAGTAAGCAGTGGTTTGAATAAAAATTAAAATAATTAAATAAAAGGTGATAAAGGAGCAATAAGCTGATTGCATTAGCTGTTAGCTGATTCTATCAGCTGTAACTAATAGTTGATTCTATTAACTGATTTAACCAGCTGATTATATTAGCTATTTGTCAATTGATGTTTGGT
>JANIIA010000001.1:26415164-26425472 GCA_027478495.1 Erythroxylum alaternifolium
TATCTAGTGTCACCAGGGAGATTTCAGGCATATTTCTGTGAAGAGAATTGATTGTTCTTTGTAATTCAGGCTGCAACTCATTAGGAAAGAAAGCAATGAATGTGTACCGAAGATTGACATTATTGAAGCCATTGAGCATATATTATTTTTCAGACATTCTTTTGAAATGCTTTTGTAAATCCTTTTAGTTCATAGACAACACTTCATGTCGAAGTATTCATGTCTGCTTTGTTGATCAGTAAGTTGGAAGTCACCAATAAACTATTTATGAATCACGCCTTATAAGGAACTGGCTCTTGTCAATTGTAGAACTTGCATACACATGTATTCACCAAGGCTTTGGAACCATTCTTTTAAAGTTCTTGTCATTTTGGAGACAAATTTGGTTAAGATGTCTTTGAGGGACATATTTAGCCTTGCCATTTGAAAATCCATCTAGGCACCGAATTTATGGAGTTTCGATCTCTCTATTTTGTTGGTGGAACATCATCAAAAGTGAACCATAGAACTGAAGTAGGTTTGTAGACAGGAGTTACTTGTGGTCTTACTGGTTTAGACATGGACTCAACGTCCTCAATCTTAGGTTCAACTTCTCTGTGGGAAGATTGTGGAACAACCATCATTGTTATTAATGTCTGCAAGCTATTCTAAGTTCTATAAGTTTTCTGTGAAGAAATCAGACTCATGGCTGTATGTTTGGCTATCAGAGCTATCTGCTAGTGATTGGCCTCAACTTAAAATATGCATGCCATACAAAGAAGGAAAAACACTTCAGAAGGATGCCTTTAAGAAGTCATCTTTTTAACAGGAAAAAGACAGAGAATAAGAATCTTCAAAGGTCGTGCTTCTAATGTTAGAAAGTTAGACTAATGTTATTTTTGTGAAAACCCAACCACTATGCAAAAAATTGCACTAAAAATCCAAAAAGGATATGAAGATCCTACAATCTATGGAAGCTATAATGCCCATTAGAGATGATGAAGATATCGAGTCCCTTTTTAAAGAACAATCTAGTGAGGATGGAAAGACTCTGTTTGCAATCCTTGATAGTGAATCTTCTAATGATGAACCCTTTCCTCTTAAGAAGAAGATGACAACCCGATGTATATGACACAACAGTCTTGTTTCAAGAAACAACCCAAAAGGCCAATAGTCACATAACCATATGTTAAACTCTAGTTACTTTTAGAAAATTATCACAGACCAATTTTAGTCATTAGTTATGTGAATACAGGCTCTTGTAGAAGTGTAATGAAGCCCCATATTCTTCCTACAGAAGAATAGCAACCATATGAAGAATACTTTACTGCAGCTAATGGCAAATCCTTCAAGATCGATCTTATCATGAAGAGAAGGATTGACATCAAGTTCTTCCTAAGTTGTATTGTTTGGACAAAGATAATAAAAAGCAATCTTCCTAATCCTAACATACTTATTGGGATGGATGTTTATTGTCAAGCAGAAAAGTTACAAATTTTGCCAAAAAGGATTCGTTTCAAACAAGATTTTCAGGAGTACACTAAAGACTGCAATATGTTCGAACTACAAGATGTTCCTTTAGATATGAGGATAGTAGAGATCAACTTTTACAGTATTGCTTGGAAAGTCACGAACAATTCAATCATCTACATCCATTGTGGCATAATCTAAAATTTTATTTCCAATTACCATTCAAGAAAAATGAGGACATCAATTCAACAAAAGCCACACATCTGAGAATGAATCTAGATGACTTAATGATGACACAAAAAGAATGTGCTATACTTCTGAAACAAGGACTGATTGAGCTAACCAAATAAAATAGGGCATGCCAAGTATTTGATGTGGAAAAAAAAAGAAAAAGAGAATAGAGAAAAAAGAGGATAGTTATTGATTACAAGTCTCTAAATCATTTTCTACAAGATGACAAGTTTCATCTACTCAAGATCAATACACAGATGTTATTTTTGAAAGAAGCCAAAATCTTTTCAAAGTTTGACTTAAAAGTTGGATTTTGACAATTTGGTATTGACCTAAAGGCTAAGCATAAGATAATATTCTGCATTCCTAATGCTCAGTACTAATGGATAGTCATGTCATTTGGGTTAAAAGTTGCCCTATCATTGTTTAAAAGAGCCATGACCAAAATCTATGAAGGTATCTTATTTAGTGCTCTAATTTACATTGAAGACATTCTGCTTTACTATCAGACTCAGCAAGAGCATCAAGCCCTACTGCGACAATTTTTTGATCTCACAAGGAAATATGGAATCATACTCTCAGCCTATAAAAGCCAAATTGGTTCACCTTCCTCTCTTACAAGTCTATTAACATCTGTGTGATAGAGAAAATGACAGTTCCCTCTTATGGATTTTCCTTGAGAGTTATCAATCACTAGTGCAATGGAGGATGCAACTCTCCCAAGTCATTGAACGATATAGGAAGATTGCTTCCTAATATCTTTGTCCAAACAATACAGTTTAGGAAGAACTTGGCTTTCCTAACTCTAAATGAGATGCTCTTTACATAGTCACTGACATATCTTAAAATGAGACCACTAGCGTTTAAATTCCACGACAGTTGCCATCCCAAACATAAGTAAGAATTTCAAGTCATGCCATGGGTGATTTATTAATAGTCAATTTTAGGATAATTAAAAGGTTGATAAAATTATCATTTAATTAAATCAAAATAATATGATATCTTAAAATTAGTTAGAATAAGTGAAAAAGAAAATTTATATTAGATGAAAATAATGAACTCACAAAAAAGTTGTCCAACTTTAATATTGATAATATTATTATATTTTATAAGATATTTTTATTACCTAAAGGTAAGGAATTAAAAATTAGATACAGATAAATCGACAATCGGCTACTCATCCACTCTAATTATATATACTAGTCAATTCAAAACCAAATGGATCGATTCTTTTAAACCCTCAAAAAAGTTTCCTACTGGTCTAAAGATTTATAATGTTAATGCTTCTTCTCCATTGTATTCCTTTACATTTTAACTCAAAGAAATGTTGATAAGTGTAAATTGCATCGTGTCTTAAGGCATAATTTGATATGTGTTTAGCTATTAATTCGATCATTTAGTATGTGTTTAGGTTAGAATTGTGATAGTTTGTTAATTATTTGTATTTTAAGTGTTTTATAGGTTAGTACAAGTTTTTAAGCTTAAATATTATGTTTTTTAGGTACCTTTATGTGTTTACTAGTATATCAGGGTCAATATCGAAGAATGGAGGAGTTTCGAAGGGAACCCGAGCCATAACATAGGTACAATCTTGGCCTGTATGCCACAATAGTGATAAAAGGCTCAGATGTGAGCCACGATCGTGGCCTGCGTCGGGTAGACGCATAGACGCTTACGAACTTCATGTTTCAAGGGACATTTTGGACCTTTTAGACCCTGAAAAAATCCTAGGGTTACCCAAAACAAAAAAGACTATTTAAAGAACAACAAGTAAAGAGAAAAGGGAGCTTTTTCGCGTAACCACTTTTGGAAACCCTAAGAGAGAAAGAGGAAGAGAAAGAGAGGAGGAAGAGGAAGAAAGAGGAATAAGAAGCGGGCTCGACGTACTTCCTAGATCGAGAGGTTTCTTGACACTGTGACCTTTCCAGATCATCCATTCTAAGTTTCTATTTCCTTTTCATTTCAATTTTATTCATGTGTAAAGTTGGGTTAGATTGTATGATGATAGATGGTAGAATATTGATGATGTTCTAACTCTTCTTGAGTATTTTATTTTGATTTAATGATAATTTAGTTGATTGTGTTTATTAGATGAATGTTGTGATTTGATTACATTCTTGCATAATTCGATAATCAACTGAAAGAGTAAACTGAATGAAAATGATTAAATCGTATTAATGAGAATTAGGCAATTTAATAGAAACCGTGACAAATCATATTATTAATTGCACGGATAAGGATCCCATGTGATATTCTGATAGTTTATTGGAGTGCTTTAGATATAATTAGGGTTTTGAATAATTTATGAATTGAGAGATTACAAATTTCATAATCCAATTAGGATTTATAAATTAGGGTTTAATAATTATAACGCGAGAGAGAGTAATCAGCCTTAGGATCATCTAGAACTGACACCCCATTAACAAATAATCAGCTAGGTTAGCATTAATGATAGGTAAAATCACCTTTCTCATAACTTGGTAAATTCTTTGGTTGATTTCCATTGTGTGTGCTTGTTACTCAATTGTTAATTCCTTCGTGTTTAACTTCTAATTTAATTGGTTGAATCTAATTATTATATTTACTTTTGTTGCATTATTTATTTACATATATTTTCAGTCTTACATTTTTATAATTAGATCAATCCCCCTCCTCATGGGATCACACCTCTTATACTATAGTCGCGACCCATGCACTCACAGTATTTGAGGGCTTATAAATTTTAAAGCTTAAATGACATGATCAAGTTTTTGACGCCGTTATTGTGGAGGCGTAGATTAGTTTAATTCTTATAGTCTAAGGCTTTTTCACCATCTTTTGTGAAAAGAAAGAAAGATGTTGGGCATAAAGTAGACAACACATCAACTTGGATATCACCAGACAACAATAGGAAATCTCAAAAGTTGAACGATAAAAAGAGATGGAAAGAACGATGGTGGAGGAAATATATTATGGAGAGCAACAGACCCTTATGGACGTCATAAGGCCATAGCTCAATGCCCATCATCAAGGGATTACACAACCACTGGTGAAAGCGAATGCGTTCGAGATCAAACCATCATCGTTAAATATAGCCAATGAGGATCCCAATGTTCATTTAGCTAATTTCTTAGAAATTTGCAACACCTTCCTATATATTGGGATGTCGGAGGATGCTGTTAGGATAAGGCTCTTTCCCTTTACTCTTATAGATTAAGCCAAGACCTAGTTGAATTCTCTCCACCTAGCCAACATCACAACTTGGGAGTAGTTGATGCGAGTTTTTTTGTATAAGTATTTCCCTCTAAACAAGATAATAAGACTAATAAAGGAAATTATCAATTTCCAACAAAATGACAGGGAGTCTTTATATGAAGTATGAGAGCGGTTTAAAGAGTTGCAATGGAGTTGTCCTCATCATAACCTAACCAACGAATTGTTATTGCAAACCTTCTACATTGGAGTTAATCCACCCACAAAGAGCACCATAGACGTAGCTACTGGAGGATCATTCATGAGGAAAACAATTGAAGTAGCACACGATTTATTAAAAGACATTGCATACACTAGTTGTCTTTAGACATCATGATGAAGTAGACAGCAATAAACCTTTTGGGACCTAGAAGGAATGATTGTTGCTACAAATTTAATGACAACATTGCAGGCTGAGATCGACAACCTAAACAAGCAATTGAATAGCCTAAAAGCTACATCTTCCTCTCTAGTCATAGCAATACAGCACGAATATGAGTCATATGAACAAGAGAGCTATATCGTAACTAATTACTTATTAGGGGAAAACAACAACGTAGAGCAATTCAACTTTAATAGAACAAAAGTTGGTCAGGGAGATAACAATCCTTATTTTAGCACATACCAGTCAAGGTGGCATAACCACCCAAAATTTCATTAGTCTAACAATACTAAGATTTAGTTTAGAAATCAAGGGTCACATGGATTTCAACAGGATAAATACAATGACTATGATTCCAAACTGGACAAAATCATGGACAAGCTCATAAGTGTGGATGAGGCCCAGAAGAGGTTAGAAGGACAAATTGACTAAGTAACAAAGACTTATGCTCTTCTATTCTCAGCCTGGAGGTTTAATTGGAACATTTTACTAATGTGTTATCTACAAAAAGTATGGGAAGTCTTTCAAGTAACACGAAAGTATATCTAAGAGAGCAAGTTAGGGCTATCACACTTAAAAGTGAGAAAGAGTTAGGAGAATGAACAAATAAACCAGCTGAAACCCACTCTGTAGAAGACCAAGAAAAGCAGAAAAAGGATGAAGAAAAGAATAAGGACCCTCCCTATATCTCTTCTCCGCCTTACCTACCAAGAATACCATTCATAAGAGTTAATGATGTTGAATCTTCAAAGAAGCATGAGGAAGAATAACAGATGATAACGAACATTGAGTTTGAAGAAGCTATGAAAGTCTCTGTTCATAATTCAAAAGAAGAAAAAGAAAAGGGAGTTTTGCATTCAGCCACTCTTGGAAACCCTAAAAAGAAAGAAAAAGAAGAGAGAGAGAGAGAAGAAAAAGAAGAGGAAGAAGGAGGAAGAAGAAGTGGATCTAGACGCCGTTGCTTCCTAGATCAAGTGATATCCCGACACTACCCAATTTGTCCAACCTAAGTTCCATTTCTCTACATTTCCTTTTTCATTTAAATCTATAAAGTTGAGATAGATTGTATAGAAATAGATTTTGGGTTGTTGATAATGTACTAAATTCTCCTTTGGGATTTTATTTTGAGTTAATATTGATTTAGTTATTTTGTGTTCATTGGTTAGATGTTGTGATTGGTTAATGTATTTGTATGTTTCGGTAATAAACTAAGAGGGTGAATTGGATAAAAATAATTAGATCGGATTAATGAGAGTTAGGCGATCTAATTGACCACTTAATCAATCTAGTCGGTAATTTCATGGAGAGAGATCCCGTGCAAAACTCGATTATTTATTAGAGAGCATTAGAACTAATTAGAATTATAGGTAATTTGTGAATTGAGAGATTGTAAGTTTCATAATTACAATTTAGGATTTAATGGTTATAACTTGAGAGAGAGTATTCAACCCTACGACACATGATTAACACAAATATTAATATATATTAACACAAATATTAATATATATATGTCATTTATAAATTAGCCCATAATTAAATGAATTGTCGAAGCCCTGCTTAATCTAGTAGGCTTACATCCAATGGTCTGTCATCTTATCTCTGCTCATCAATAATCTCTCACCGAATGGAATCATAATTAAATGTATAAATATCGGCACAGGGTACCTTAATTTATTAATCTCTCTTAGTACCCTAGTACTACTCTAATACCTAGCCATCGATACAGGATATCCCGAAGACTCAGGATATCTCGATACCACTCCAGTACCTAGCGACATTCCTAGGACTCACGATGCCTCGGTATCTACTCCACGAGCAAATACCTAGCCACACTCGCTCATCTCTGAATAACCTATCAATCAATGACCATCGAATGTAGCCTATCCTAGGCAAGCTACCATTTTTCGATTTTCACCATTTATTCACAACATATTATCGAGCTGTATCTATTTAATAACACAATTTTTTCGAAATTAACAATCAATATAGCTCAATATACATAACAAATTATAATCACGAAACACTTTGTAATTCATGTATGAAATCATTCATCATTAATTTAATTAATGACTAATTCAAAATATAATTTATTAATAACAAAATGGTACTCTATTTTAAGAGTAAAGTTCAAAGTTATCCTTAGCCCGATTTCAGATTCAACTAATTAATAGTCCAAATTACTTCTTAATTGGACCTTCAGACCTAAAATTTACAAAATTCTACTAAACTAAAAATCAACTCAAATAAATTCAATAATCCAACATTATTCCCTTTTCCACTTTATTATTAATTATAAAAATAATATCCTCACTAACCTAACCACCATCATTACCAAAATGCCCTTAACTAATTAAAAGTCCTATTTTACCCTCATCCATTTCAATTACTACCAAAAATGCCCTTCTTGGAAGTAAATTCCAGATTCACCCTTCATTGTTTGCATTTCCTATTTTGCCCCTACATGGAATTTAAATTTTCATAAATATGTCATCTTTTTCACCCTCTTCTCTTTCCCTAACTCCTCTTCTTTTATCATTTTTAACCACGTTTTCTCCATTTTTATCCCTTTCTATGACTTCAATTACTATCTCAAACAACCACCTTATGCAATCCAACTATAAACTAGTTTAGGATGATCAAAATCATAAGAAAAAAATATAAGATAGCTACTGGAATTTTTGATTAAGTGTAAGGGATTTTGAGTTTGTTAATCTCCACAACTTCCTTTAATTTTTCTACAAAACAAACAAAATGAGGGAGTGTCATATGCAGGAGAAAAATGGCACATTAAGACACATACTAATTATAAAAGTTGAGCGAAAATGAAGAAGAAGAAGTTGTTTATCATTGGTGTTTCTCGAAGTTTGCAGCTGATGGCCTCTTTTATGTGTTTAATAGTTATATGCTGGGTTGGGCTATTGAGTATTTATTTAGTGATGGGCTTTACACTTATAATATGGTTTTTTTTTGTGAGCAATTGGAACTAAATTGTAGTATTTTGTTTAAAACTTGAATTATGAAGGATGAAAATTTCTCATTTCAACTAAGTTGTAATGTATTGTGCATTGTGTTTTGTCTTTATTGTTTTGTTATTCATGAAGTTGCCTTAATAATGCCTAACTAATACTAACAATCATCAAGAAGTGTATATAAAAGTGATTATATAACAATAAATAATTAGAGTAGCATATATAGAAGTGAATATATCACAATTCATCTATATAAAAAAGTGATTAGATCTATCCATCCATATATAAAAGTGATTGGATGTATTAACTAAAGTTCTAACAACACATAGACATCATTAATGTAAAGTCTGTGCATTGCTCCCCTCATTTACACTTAACTGAGAAGGTTGATCATGTCCTTGTTGATTTATTGATGATCTCCTCCTCATTGCTTCAGTTTGTAATTGTTTAGAAGTTATGCTAGTTTGTCCTTTGAACCTTAGACCTCTTGGTTTGAAAGACAACTTGAATGAATGTGGATCAACTTCTCCAAACTTCCGTTTACTACTATGAGAAGAGCTACCAACCTATAAACAGATATGTCGTTAACAGTATTGATTTGTAAAAGTAATCAATAATGTCATTAATGGTCATATACTCACAATATTATTTTGTTAACTTGCTGCAACAACATGTTTAGCTTATAAAGAGACCTCAAAGATGACCTAATAAATATGAATCAAAGAATGTCATAAATGTTCATTAGATATATGAAGCAATACATAGTAATCAAAAAATGTTTTATACCTGTGGAGATTGTTGAGCAAGTTGAGTTGAGCTTTCATTCTTACATTTTATGGCATTATGGTCATAATTGCCACATTTTCTAGGTTTTTGTACTTGACCATTTCAAGTTAATTTGGTTAGATTTTCAACTTAATAGGCTCATTTAATCCTCTCCTTCTAGTTGTTTTAGGTATTCTTAGCATAACTCTTTTGGGTCAAAATTTAATAGATTAGCATTAATAGTAGGCCAAAAAATTATATCTCTAATAGGTTGTAACACATGCTCATACAATGCCAGGAATTTGGACTTCTAGTAGCAATCATCCACAAATGCCTTCGGCCATTGCTTGGAATGGTGAACATCACTTATAACATGCTTGCATGGATATCCATAAAGCTCCCATGCCTGACAACTACATAATTGGTGTCTACCAATCCTTACAATAAGCTTGTCATCACCTTTGGAAACTTCATATGCTCTATCACTATTCCAAATTATTCTTCACTACATCGTGTCTCTTTTTCTTCTCTAATTTCTTCATAATCTTTGGTGCAACATCTGACTTCTAAATTTGCACAATTCTCTCTTATCTACATGTCTCTTCATCACCATGATTTAATGGTTTCAAATATGCTGATAACTAGCCTATCTCTTGTTGATAAGATCCATTTATTAAAGTTTCACTCTTATTTGTCGACAACTGGACATTTTAATTCAAATGATTGGTAACATCTTGCTCATCTCTCCTTAAGATATTCAAGCATTGATGATGCACATCCAAGTTTGATTTTATCCAATCATTTCAACTACTCGTTAAAATCTTCAATGTACGCTGACGAAGCACAATTCCAAAACTACTTCCATAAATCCTTTCCCTTCCAATTCATATGCCAATTATGGTATATGTGTCTAGCACACATCTAATAAGGCATATGGTAATGTGTAGCGCCCCCTTACCGAAGGGTACACACCGGGACGTCCGGAGATCATTCCGATACATATCCTATGATAAGGGAGAACTACGTTCGAACACTATATAAACTTCACATGGCATCATATTATTATTCATTATAAAGCATCAAAAGGAAACCACAGTATTTTAAAACCCAACCTTTTCCTCATTTCATTTCATATCTCGAAAGTTTACATTGTCCTTCAAACCTTACTGTATGTACATCATTAAACCTAGAACAAAAGTACTATATGAATGAGGAAAATATACAAGTCTATCTAAGCCATCCAAAATTCCCAGCTGACCGACCTTTGAGCCATGACTTCTC
>JANIIA010000001.1:26483889-26497205 GCA_027478495.1 Erythroxylum alaternifolium
TCTGAACCACGAAAGAAGACCCATGTCTCCTTGTGTTCAATTTGGTGGTTTTTGCGTAGAGTGTCGGAACTGGGGGGATTGGGTTTTTCGAGGGTTCTTGGTGGTGGTACTTGGTAGACTTGGGCTTGTCCTACGAGGCGACAAGAGGCTTATCGCGGTGATATGGTTTCCAAATTACTGATATACCCTTATCGGATTTTCGTAATTTCACATTTTTCACGTTAAAATTTTGGAAAAATGGTACGCAGGCCTGTTTCAAGTTTCAACCTTCATCTAAAAATATGTTGTCCTTATGGATCACCTTAGGATCATAGACGGTGGACGATGGAAGTGAGGCTCAAAAAATTGGGTCTATCCTCTCAATCTCTAGACAAATTCATACTATCCCAGAAAAACCTCTCCAAAACCCCACCAAAGTTGTTCCCTACTCTTCACAAATCTAAACCCTCCAAAAAGAGGGAACAGGTTGTATCAATTTTAAATGTTAACCATCCGATTTTGCAACAACTTGAACAATGCTGCTCTACTATCCGACAATTCAATCGAGTCCATGCCCAACTCTTGGTTCATGGCCTCTTTCAACACCCTCTAGCTGTGGGTCGTTGCATCAAGAAGCTATGCACTGCTTTGAATTCAGTTTCTTACTCTGTCTTAGTGTATGATTACGTTGATGAGCGTGATGCTTTCATGTGTAATACTATAATCAGAAGTTTTGTGAATGTGAATGACCCAGTTGCTGCTTTGAGATTTTATTATGAGCGAATGGTTGCCAAGTGGGTTTCGCCTAATCATTTTACGTTTCCCCTTGTCGCAAAGGTTTCCTCTGAGATTGGGTCACTCGCGGAAGGGCAAAAAGCTCATGCTAAGGTTGTGAAATTTGGCTTTGAATCGGATTTGTTTGTTAGGAACTCCTTTATACATATGTATTCTGAATGTGGGAGAGTTTTCGATGCACGTGTGGTGTTTGATGTTGGGACTGTATTGGATTTGGTGAGTTGGAATTCGATGATTGATGGATATGTCAAGAACGGGGAGGTGGGTCTTGCACGTGAACTTTTTGATGAAATGTGTGAGAGAGATGTTTTTAGCTGGAACTCTATGATTTCTGGGTATGTGGATATTGGAGATATGGAGGCAGCGAGAAAACTGTTTGAGAAGATGCCCTGTAGTGATATTGTGTCTTTAAATTGTATGGTTGATGGGTATGCTCGAATCGGAAATGTTTCAATGGCTCGGAAATTTTTTGATCAGATGCTTTTCAGGAATGTGGTTTCCTGGAATATCATGTTTTCTCTTTGTTTAAGGCGCAAGGATTATGGTGAGTGTCTGAGGTTGTTTGACGAGATGATTGAAGGAGGTGAAACTAAACCTAATGCAGCTTCTCTTGTGAGTGTCTTGACTGCGTGTGCAAATTTTAGAAGACTTGATAAAGGCAAATGGATTCATTCTTATATTAGAGATCATGGGATTGAAGCTGATGTGTTGCTTTTAACTGCTCTTCTAACAATGTATGCAAAATGTGGAATCATGGATTGTGCTAGAGGTATTTTTGATGAGATGACCAATAGAAGTGTTGTTTCGTGCAATTCCATGATCATGGGATATGGTATGCATGGACAAGCAGAGAAAGCTATCGAGGTCTTTTTTGATATAGAGAAGAAAGGTCCTATGCCCAACGAAGCTACCTTTGTGTGTATTCTTTCTGCATGTGCAAAGGCAGGGATGGTTTTGGAGGGGTGGTGGTTCTTTGATATAATGCATCAGAAGTACAGGATTGAACCAAGGGTGGAACACATTGGTTGCATGATTGATCTCCTTGGTCAAGTAGGTTTGTCAAAAATGCTCATAAAAAAGATGCAAATAGAGGCAGAAGCTACTTCAAGGGCTGCTCTTTTTTCTGCTTTTAGAATGAAAATTTCAGAACTTCGGACTAGTGTGGCAGAGGAACTGGTCAAGTTGCATCCAGATGATATTGCTCCATATTTGTTATTAGTGAATATGTATGCTGCTGAAGGGCAGTGGAAGAGTGTGGATAATGTAAGAAGTGTGATGAAGGAAAAAGGATTGGAAAGTTCATTTAATTATAGCTTCAATCACCTTTCAAATTTTTTTTCAGCTTCATGTCCAATGGAAGTTCCATTACACCGGAGACGCATAATATATTCAATGTTGAGTGAGATGGGTGGTCACTTGAAATTGTCTAGTGAAGGTTCTGATGTTCTTCTAGGTACTTATGGAGGATGAAACTATCGGATTCAATGAGAGAAATCTCGTAACGGTTCACCATACAGAAAAACATGGTGTTCTGATGGATGAAATGGTGCTTAAATGAAATTGACGTGCGCAGATAATGGCACCTTTTGAGTACCTCATGGAGAAGAAGACCGTTATTCAAGTACTATAATACCCGGACATGGACAGATTAAACGGCATTGAAGGAAGTAAACCTGAGAGTGATGACTCACATTTCATGCACATATCACATTGGCATGCTTAAAGGCAGGTGCTACATGTAGAACATTGAGAGGCAAATAGAAGATATCATATCCAATTGCAAAGTGTAGTGATCTGGAGGTGAAGAGGTGTTTTAACTTCTATAGTTAGATAAAACAATAAAGTATCGACATGATCATTGGCATCAACGTGCCCTTTACCCTTGTGTATCCACGAATGCAATACTTGTTTTGTGGTTGTATCCTTGAATAAAACTCATCGAATACCGCCATCTTTCATTCTCGCTTTTGCCGGACCCATTTCATATTCGTATGTACTGTTGTAAATTGTAATTAGTAAGTAACAAGAACCGGGACACATCACTGGGAATGCTTTAAGCTCTCCGTTTCCTCCTCCTTGAATCCAATGACGGTAAACATGGAACAACTACTTGATTACTACAAAGTCATGGTTCCTATTCCAGAATGCTTGCATCATCTTTAGAATTTTAAAAGAATTCCACTTCACAATGTCTGTCTGACTACGACGGGAATAATGTTTTTTGCCATGATTTTCGCGTCAATCCCTTAAAAGAATTCCACTTCAGAGTCTATGTTTGAAGCAGACCAAAACATAAAATCTAAACTGAGACTACAGCAGCTTTCAAAGTAGCTGGTTGATTGTTATTGTTCTAAATTATGTTTCTAAAGCGCATATTTGAATATGTTTACCAAAATAATGTGACATTTGCAATCTTGTTCTCGTCCACCCAAATTACATTTTAGATAAATCGTGTATCGGATGAGTTAACAAGTTACTAAATCATGTTGATTGTAAGCAGGCGTAGACTTAAAGGTTTGGCGGTATAGGACACGTGTCTTGGAATTTTATATGCCAACACCAAATTATTGCATACATGAATTCCTACCAATCTTGTTTCCAAACTTCAAATGAAAAAATATTTTAAAAAATTTAGATCAAAGCAGAAGACCTAGCTAAACAGGGACTTAGTGGGAGAATCAAAATCTGGTTGATAAGACTAGACGTTCACTTGTATCCCTGTGTCATATGTTGCTCCAGGTTGCCAGTCAGAGGGTATGTTGTTAACAGGAACAACCCATGTTTCATCTCCATTGTCGTCACTGAACAGCATCCTCAATGACAAGGGTCCACTGGGTGGTGAGTTGGTTGTCCACACTGCTCCATAACTTCGATCCAAGAGCTTGCATACGAAATTTTGAGTCTGCATGTAGCAAAAGAAAGTGCATCAATATATAAAAGATGCGTGACATTTGCATGTAGCGCGGAAGATGGGAAGGACTACCTCGCATAATTGGACAGCAGTAATGTCCCTTTTCCCTTGTTGATACCATATAACAAAAGCCAAATAATGAGGGTAGCTGCTCTTATCATCAATCTTTATCGTTATGTTTTTGTCTGGATAGCTGCATGAAACACTGATTGCAGATAAAGAAAGAGTTGAATGAGTCCACAATATTTGACAACCACAAAACTATATAACTTAAAAGAAGTTTTCCTTTACTAGAAAAATGAAAGAATTCGAAGTCCTAAAGGTCAATATGTGGGCCTCTCACTACTATGGAATTACTATTTTCAGAGTCTAGCTTCTATCTGTTTTGTAACAGCTACACCCTCCCCAACTTCGTTCACCCACTCCCTGTTACCCACTTCCATTGGAGCGATATTCTTAATCTTCTCTTTCGTGTTATTAAGTAGGGTTATGTATTCATATGGATATCTAAATTAGTCTTAACTGTCAAGGTAAGTTCTCACCTTGGATACTTAGACCATCATCTTAACTCTCTTTTCAATGATTTCGTTACTGTTTGATAATGCAACAAGCTCTTCAGATTCAGTCGGCCCAAAATTTATTAAAATTGTTTGGTTGGCACAGGAAAAATCGGAAGAAAGTAACTGATATAGATGTATACAACTGCTAAAATTCATGCTTGATCTTAATTACCGTCTATATTCTATATCGACGACTCCTGAGGCTAACAGTGACGCAGCTGCGTCTGTGGTTTGAGCCATTCTAGCAAATGCTCGTCTGCTGAGGATAAAATCTGTGTCATGACTCCACCCTTGATCGGTTATGACAACTGTTACTCCGTTGTCTGAGCAATAGTAACTATTGGTGCATCTGACCTGGTTGGAAGAATATGTATGTACCATTATATAAACTTGAATATTAATTATGGCATGTTGCACTGTGGCTATGCGTGCAGCAACAATATAAAACTAACGTTAAAGTTGGAACGAAAAGAAGCTGGTTTGTTGATATACCTGGTAGCAAGCACCACAACCAATTCCATTTCGATAGAGTTCAGAAGCTGTTGAAACATCCCCACCATTTATAGTTGCTCCAAAAGTGCCAAATCCACATGCACCCGCTGCAAATGAAAATGGAGAGTAATTAGTAATTAGATGTAAGCTTACAGAACTAATATGTCCGTTCTTTCTACTGTATACAACTAGTATTTCTTACTATCTGTTCCATTGTGATCAGAATTTGGATAATAAGCTGCTCGAGAATTAATGAAACAGTCGCTACACGTCGCAGCCTCTGCCAAGTTATGCAGATAAATTAGAGTAGCTAAAAAGAAAAGAAGAGTCTTGGAAGAGGAAACCATTGATAGAATATGAAGGGCAAAGTTGATCAAAGCAAAAGACACTGGCTACGAGGCTGTGGTTCAAGTAGTGAACAAGGTTTGTAGTATTTATAGCTACAAAAGGTAATTGGTAAACCTTCCCAAGTTTGACATTGCGAAAAAAATAGTCGTTTTCGAGTAAGTGGGATCCTGTTAGAAATGTTACTTTCTTCAAAACAAGGGATCCTGTTAGAAAATTAGAATATAGAGATTCAGAGCTACCTTTCTTAGACTTGGAATTATCTGTTATAGAAAAAATGTAATTCTAGTTTGCTTTTTCTATCCTCGTTGAAATCTTTGAATTTAACTATTAGAAAAGTCTCTATCTAAACTGCAATCTTGTGTGAAACTATTCTGTTGGATCAAATTCAAAGCCCTAGTGCTAATTGCCAACTCTAGCAGGTTTTCTCTTTTGATAATTTACATGAAGTCAGAGTAAAACGTTCGGACCCCATAAATTCCAGGGACATGTCATGAAAGGATTTCAGATATGCTTATACGTATTTGCGAGCAGATCAAGAATGTATTTGAGTTGGCTGCTGACCATGAAGAGTTATGACGAGAAAAAAAATGTGGAGGACTTGGTCACAAGTATGGAGGCCGAATTCGCGCAATTTGGCTTAGGAGTTAGGCGCATATCCACTGAGAAGGACCTTTTGTTAGGCTTATCTTGATGTTCCCATTCATATTATGACCACATGGCTATTGTCTCCTGGGAGTGGAAAGTCCTGGGGAAACATCCTTCCGTCTTTCTCAAGAAATATAAACGTGTACGCTTGACAATGGACTCCAGAACAATTCTGTTAAATATGTAGAGTTACTGCTAACGAGACAGGAACACAAGTTTGAAAATAAGAATGGAATATACCTCTTGTGTAGTTCAAAACCTGAATAGTGGAACATAAGTTCATAGTATTTGATTACTAACTTGTGCTGAAAATAGATTACAAAGTGCTTTTATATTAAATTATTTAAGAAAAAAACTCGCAACTCGATTGGATGATATAGTACAGCCGCCACTAGGTAGTTTCTTGACAGAAACAAATCCATTGAACCATATCCGGTAAAGATAATGGATTCCAGAGCTTTGGACCATATGCACTAGCTCAAATAGGTTGTCCATTTTTTTCTTTAAAACATGGAAAAAAACCGACAATATACACAAACTCTTTATGTTTTCTTTTTTCAATTTGATCATCTCTCTCTTTTGTTATAGTTCATATCTTTTAATTTCACATATTTGCTAATGCCTTCATAGATTCATATTTTGGGAAATGATGTTGTACGAGTAATGCGCAATAACAGTTGCTCAACAGGGATCAACTCCGCTGTCTTGATTCAAATATCGATTGCTAATAATCAATCCAAGATTGTCATATCATAAATTTGTGCAAGTATTAACTTTTCATCATGCTTTGGTAATATATAATATTAACAAGTAGTACTTAATTAGATATAGTAACAGTTTTGCATAAAATAGAGAACATACGCTCCATCTTCATAAGAATCATCAGATATAGTTTAATTTTGTCAACATTAAGCATTTATTCTAATATTTAGAGGTGGATAAACAACTTGCATTCATGGTGGACAAGATATTCGAATATATAATGCCTACTTTGCAACTTGGCGTTTTAGGGCCACCAACCACAAATGGCAATTTTGCATCCTCAACTATATGTAAAGGGAAACCTTGATAAAGGCTATCAACATCAATCCACAATCACTCGGTTGCCAGAGAAGAATCTTAATTTCTTGGCATATTCAAATAATCAAAACTTTAATCTATACTGTATTCATTTTTGAATATATGATTTGTAAACTATTATTCTTTTTCCTTGGGGACTCTAATTAGCACGAAGAATAAGTCTCGTTAAAAAGAAAACGTACCCTTTTTTGATATAAAACGCATGTTATTAGACACATGCACATATGAATTTGGCGAGTTGGAGGAGACGCGGGGACAACAAAGGCGACATAAGGTCTGTCTTGAAAGAACTCTCATTCCACCACATCAGCCGTGACGTGGATTCCATTCTCTAACCATTTACACCTTTTTTTATATATTAAATAACACAATTGAACAGTATACTTTCAATCGTAACGAGATAATAGAAGGGAAAAGGAACCGATAATAGAATTAGTGCGCAACAACGGAAGACACTTTTAGCGACGAAAAAATTCATGGCTAAAAGTAACATCATCGTCGTTAATAGTAATTAGTGGTAATTTACATTCATTACAAAAAATGTCACGAAATTCCTATAATAAAAAATTATAGGCAATATTTTTAAAAGTTATTAGCTATGCTTTTGAAAATATAGTCAAATATTTTTAGCTACAGATTATAAAATGTAGTCAAAATTTTAATATACATTATAACTAAATATTATATCATATTAATTATAATTATTGGTGACATTTTAAATTCATATTATTGTATATAATATTTAGATTTTTTGTTGTATAACTTATTATGCAAAAATATAGTAAAAAATTAGAAACATTGTATATAAAAAAATCATTAAATTTGATAATGTAAAAGATGTTAATTACGATTTCAAAAATACTTATATATAAAATTAAAAATACAAATATTATTGATTAAGACTTGTGTTCATCTTCACTGCTTACATAATTGGGGCCAACAGAAACAACGAACAATCGGAGACGACAAACGACGAACAATGAAGATCTAAGTAACATAATGATAACTCATTGGAAATTGACATAATAAGTTTTAATTCAAACAAACAATGAAATTGAACTTGTTAAGAATAAGAAGCATAAACCCAATATAAAAGTCATCATGTACATATGTGAATACAACCTAAAGAAATTAGGTAATGTTGTTTTTAGATAGACTCTATATTTTAATGATGACCTTAAAGATCCTTATAATTCCATAATTAGAGCTAAAAGCAATTGATAAACTTTGTAAGCAAAAGAATGGCACCATGAGATTTGAAAGTAGCAGACTAATAATACCAGGTGTACATTTCAAACTAAAGTCTTGAGTATAATACTGTTAAACGTTGAAGGTGATCCCTGACAAAATTATAAGAAGTATTAACGTATGAGATAAGAGGACTAAGAAAAGGTTGCAAATAAAATATAAGAGAATGCTATTTTTAAATCACCTTAACAAGGTTTTCCTTATGAAAAGCTGTTAAATTTGTGTCGCTCCTTCATTGTAAAGCTTGGGAATCTTTCCCCAAGAAATTGACAATTTTCGGTGTCTGATTTTTCAAAATTTTAGCACAAAGCCACAAACACATTAGTCATTTCACTTTCGTCTTAAAAACTACCAACCAATTGTTAAGAAGAGAAAACCATAAAAAAGATACATTAGAGATATCAAGTTTTAATGTGGCATAATTATATTACAGATCGATAAGCACATGTATGCAGCACTAAGACAGTAACAACTAATAACAAACAATCACCATTTACTGATGGCTTAATTAATGAACAACCCAAAAATTTACAAAAATCATCTCTAATAGAACTTTCATTGAACACTTTATAAGCAGTACTCAAACAACCTTCCTAATCCATATTCAACTTCAATCAACTCATTCTGGATGCACTACCCATTCACCAGCTTCATTATTATAACAATACACATTCACCATCAAAAAAACCACAACACATACGAATTGAACACAAAACCTAGCAGAAAACATCTAAATACAACAACATCACCATTAAAAGAAAAACTAGAGTGCAAAGGATGAAATACATACCTCAACCGAACGACAAAGATGTCAGGCGATGGAAGAAGACGACGATGATGGCAAACATAAGGAGAGAACACAAAATGCAAAAGGAAGACAACGGTAGAGAAAAAGAATGAAGATGGAGTTGGTTTTTGTTTAAAACAAAATGAAAACGATGTTGTTTTCATTTAATTTTTAAAAATGTTCAAACATTTAGCAACAATTTCTGAAATCCTCATGAAATGTTCATTAATTGGCGATGATTTTTGCTAATCATAGCCAATGTGCACTGCCTCATAAACAATTTTAAAATATTTACTATCAACTTTTGGCAATGATGTCCAAATTCTTCGTTAAAAGTTCACCTTTTAGTGACGATTATGGAAATCATTGCCAGATGTTCTATATTTGGCAATGAAATCTTCGAATCGTATCAAACTGTCACAAAATGGAGTTGATTTAGCAACGAATTTAGAAATTGTCGCCAAAAGCTTACTTTTAATGACGATTTTCATATCATCGCAAAAAAAATGGTAGTTAAAAGTCAATTTTGTTGTAGTGATGCAAGGTGCTCCTAAAAATTTTTTAATAATCAAAAAATATTTGGTGGAATTGATATATTGAATCATAATTGAGCAAAACATTTTGAAAATTTGGAAATGAAAATAAAAATTTAAATTTCTAGATAATAGTTTAAAAAATATTGATTTTATATAACAACGTAACCTTTATAAATTTTGTAAACTTGCATTAGAACTACAAAAATGAATGAAGATAAATTGACTTGAGGGATGAGACGAATAAGAAGGAAAAATAATTATGTTCATCGTTACTTTTTTAGAAACGTATTGGTTATATATAATATACATTAAGGGAAGAAATCTTAACAATTAATCTTACAGCTATAATTATCTTACAACTATAATTATGAGCTATAATTAGGAGTCTAAGAATATATTTACAATTGTATAATCCCAAAAATTATGGAGAAAAATCTTGACAGTCCCCTCTTAAGTTGGTGCATAGATTTCATGCATGCCCAACTTGCTAAGAAATTTTAACATATGATTTGAAACTGTTTTGGTAAGATTGTCAGCCAATTGATCCTTAGACTGAATATTCGGCAACTTCACAATTTTTTCATCTAACTTCTCCTTAATGAAGAACTTGTCAACCTCAACATGCTTTGTTCGAACATATTAGACAGAATTGTGAGCTATATTGCAAGCAGCTTTGTTGTTATAATATAGACTAATTGGTTGCTTCAATGGATAACTTAAATCCTGTAAAAGTAGATTAAGCTACAAAGCTTCAGAAAGACCAATTATTATACCTCTAAATTCAGCTTCTGCACTCAAGCAATTGACCATGTTTTGTTTTTTACTTCTCCATGTAACAAGGTTACCGCCCACAAATGTGATGTAACCAAAAATTGATCGTTTATCTTCTATTGCTCCAGCCCAATCAACATTTGTATACACATTTATACTTTTTCAATCTATATTTTTAGTAAACAAAATTACTTTACCTATAGTAGATTTTAGATACCCCATAATTCTCATAATTTCCCTTATATGTTGTTCTCTAGGATTATGCATAAACTGACTAACAATATTCAAAGCATAAGCAAGGTCAGGTCTTGTGTAAGCCAAGTACATTAGCTTTCCTACAAGCCTTTGGTATCTTCCTTTATCAACTAGTATCTAGTTTGCTTCTACACATAACTTCAAGCCTTCTTCAACTAGTTGACATACTGACATACCAGTTTCTTGTAATAAGTCTAATGCATATTTTCTTTGGGATAGAAAAATTCCTTCTTTGCTTTAGAAACTTTAATCTAAGAAAATATTTCAAGCAACCAAGATCTTTCATTTCAAATTCTATAGACAAGTATGCTTGTAATGCCTTCTTCTCTTCTGGATCATCTCCTGTAATCACCATGTCATCCATGTATACAATAAGAGCAATGATTTTACCTTGTCTTTTTTTCAAGAATAAAGTGTGGTCAGAATTGCTTCGATGATATTCGTAAGTTATCATAGACTTTTTGAACCTTCGAAACCATCCTCTTGGAGACTACTTCAGCTTGTACAATGACTTCTTCAATCTACAAACCTTTTTATTATGCCTTTTTGCTACCATATAGCCTGGTGGAAGCTCCATATAGATTTTTTCAAACGATTCACTATGTAAAAAAGCATTTTTTACGTTAAATTGTTACAAAGGCCAATCCAAGTTTACAGCTTGGGACAATAATACTCTAACAATATTGATTTTAAATGTCTCTGTGTAATCAATCCTATACGTTTAGGTATATCCCTTTGCCACCAATCTTGCTTTGAACCTTTCAACTGTGCCATCAGCATTGTACTTTACAGTGTAAACCCATCGACATCTAACTGGTTTCTTTCTTAGTGGGCATTCAACAATCTCCCAAAATTTTTTTGTGAAGAGTTCATTTCCTCATTTATTAGAGCTCTCCACCTTGGAACCTCAAGAGCTTCCTGCACACTGTTAGAAATAACTACAATAGATAATTGATTTACAAATGACCTATTTGATTATGACAGATTATTATTTGACACAAAATGACTCGTGAGATATTTAACTCTACCTTAAATTTCAATTTCATATGAAGGCTTAGGAATATCTCTAGTAAGACACTCTGGTAATTGTTTTCTACGTGGCTCAGGGTTAGGAATAGGAACACCCTCAATAAACGATTAGTGTGATATATTAGTGAGAGTCTCAACTTCTATACTTGATGGACTAACATTCTCCTCTTTAGTAGTACATTCTTATTCAATATCCTCTGATTTAATAACCCCTTCATGCTCCTCTTCATTTTCCAACTGATTATTAGCACCATCAATAACATCATTACCATACAAAAAATGACAGTCACCTTTGCCCTCCCCCTAAAGTTCATAACAAGAGTCTGAATTTCCTTATAGTACTCCCCCGAAAGCTCAAGCTCAAAGAAATACATTATATCTTCATAAAAGACTACCTCCATTGTGACGAACATACGTTTAGTTAGAGAATGATAACACTGGTACCCCTTTTGGTTTGTCGCATACTAAAGAAAAACATATAACAAGGCTCGTAGAGCTAGCTTATCGCATTGATTTTTACGGATATGCACAAATTCTACACATCCAAAACATGAGGCAAATTTGGTATTGGTGGAGCAACTATAACATTAATGAGGGCCTGAAATGGTGTCTGAAATTCAATAGAGTGGGAGCGATTTTGATTAATCAAATATACAGTGGAAGAAAGAGCTTCTCCATAATAAGTCAATAGCATATGAGCTTGAATTAATGAGACATGAACAACTTCTAGCAAATGTCGATTTTTCCTATCGACTACCTCATTCTGTTAAGGTGTATCCATGCAAGTAGTTTGATTAATAATACTTCTGCTTCGAAATAATGTTTTAATTTAAAACTATCATATTCTCCACTGTTATCACTATGAAGAACTTGAACTTGTAAATTGTACTGAGTTTGAATAATCTTATGGTATTTTTGGAACAATAAATTCACTTCACTCTTGGATTTCATTAACCTCAACTAAGTTATCATCATACAATCATCAATAAACTTAACAAACCAATAAGACCCACCCAATGTTAGAATTTTGGATGAACCACATACATTGGAGTAAATAACTATAAAGGACAAGGGACTCTTATTTAACACTGATGGAAATGAATTTTGGTGACATTTTGCAAGTTCATAGACATCACAGTGGGAACTAGAAACATTAGTTTCTTCAAACAAACTAGGAAATAATTGTATGAGATACCCAAAAGATGCATGCACCAAATGTCAATGCCACAATCAGAGTTTACCTTTATTTTTCTCCACCTTTGTGTCATCCACGACAAAAAACTGATGTAACTTGTCTAAACTCCTTGACGTTAGGTCTAGATAATAGAACTTCCCTCTTTTAATACCACAACCAATCGTCTGCTTTGTCTGGATGTTCTTAAAAAGGCAAAATTTAGGCAAAAAAATTTCAATGCAAGATAAGGATATCGTTAGTTAAGAAACAAATAAGAGGTTATAATCCAAGGATGGAAAAACCAAAACAGATTCCAAACTTAGAGTATTAGTGAGAGTTAAAGACCTTCTCCAACAATTAGGGCTTTGTCACCATTGGTAGTAAAAAAAAAAATTTGTGAGGACTCTTTGAGTTCAATAATCTGTCTAGAATCAAAGGTCATATGATTTGTAGCACCATAATCAATTATCCATATACTATTAGAAACAAATGCAGAAATATTAGAAGTCTTACCACCATTATTTATAGTTGCTACTAATGCAAAAGTCTTCTCAACAGCATCATCATTTTGGTCTCAACAATAGTAGCAGTTGGAGTTTTTTTGAAATTCTTCTTTTGAGGTGCTCAATTATGGTCCCATTAATCTAGATATCCTATAAGTTCAGAGTAGTGATCTTTATTATGTCCAATTTGGTTGTAATGAATG
>JANIIA010000001.1:26512810-26522851 GCA_027478495.1 Erythroxylum alaternifolium
GGCCCGTTGAGTCAATAATTGCATAATTGGTTGAGTTTCTTTAATTTCGAATTAAAATCCCCTTTCTCTCACTTGGTAATTTCTAGGTTGATTTGGTTGTGTGATTGCTTTTCTGTTACTTTTAACACTTTCAATTCTTACATCCGATTATCAATTGATTTACTTTTCTACAGTAGTTATTAGGTTTGTGACTTAGCTGCTATTAGACTTAGGACTAGTTCTCTTCCTCATGGGATCGACATCTCACGTACTATGTGAACGATCCGTGTGCTTGCGGTAATTACCAAGGTTAAAAATATTGAAACTTAGAGCGTGTAACCTTGAGCGAGCATTACACCTCTGAATTTAACTTCTGCATTTAAGCGAGCTACCACATTTTGTTTTTTACTTCTTTACGTAACTAGGTTGCCACCAACAGATGTGAAGTAGCTAGAAGTTGATCATCTATCTTTTGTTGATCTAGCCCAATAAGCATTTGTATACATATTTATACTTTTTCAATCTGTATTTTTAGTAAACAAAATTCCTTTACTTGGAGCAGATTTGAGATACCTCAAAATTCTCATAACTACCATCATATATTGTTCTATAGGATTATGCATAAACTGACTAACAATACTCAAAGCATAAGCAAGGTCGGATCTTGTGTGAGCCAAATATATCAGCCTTCCAACAAGCTTTTGGTATCTTCCTTTATCAATTGGTATTGGGTATGTTTCTACACATACCTTTAAGTCTTCCTCAACACATACCTTTAAATCTTCCTCAACTGGTATATCAGCTGGTTGACATGTTGACATACCAGTTTCTTGTAATAAGTCTAATCCATATTTTCTTTAATATAGAAAATTTCAATCTCAAGAAAATATTTTAAACAACAAAGATCTCTCACTTCAAATTCTCTAGACAAGTATTCTTGTTGTGCCTTCCTCTCTTCCAGATCATCTTCTGTCACCACTATGTCATCCACATATATAATAAAAGCAATGATTTGACCTTACCTTTTTTTCAAGAATAAAGTGTGGTTAGAATTGCTTTGATGATATCTAAAAATTATCACAGGCTTTGTGAACCTTCCAAATCATGCTCTTGGAGACTACTTCAACTCATAAAATGATTTCTTGAATTTACAAACCTTTTTACTCTGCCTTTCTACTATTATACAACCTGGTGGAAGCTATTTATAAATTTCTTCAGATAAGTCACCATTTACATCAAATTGTTGCAAAGGCCAATCCAAGTTTGCAGCTAAGGACAACAATACTCTAACAATTTTGATTTTAGCTAGGACAACAAATGTCTCTGTGTAATCAATCCCATAGGTTTGGTTAATACCCCCTCGCCAGCACTCTCACTTTGAACCTTTCAATTATGTCATCTGCACTGTACTTTACAGTGTAAACTCATCAACATCCAACTAGCTTCTTTCTTAGTAGGCATTCATCATTCTCCCAATTTTTATTTTTTTAGTAAAGAGTTCATTTCTTCATTCATGGCGGCTCTCTGCCTTGGAAACTTTAGAGTTTCCTGCATATTGTTAGGAATAATTGCAACAGATAATTGATTTATAAATGACCTATTTGATTCCAACAGATTACTATTTGACATATAATGACTCATGGGATATTTAAATATGCTCAAAATTTTAGGTTCATATGTAGGCTTAGGAATACCTCTAGTAAGACCCTCTGGTAATTGTTTTCTTGGTGGCTCAGGTTCAGGAATGGGAACATCCTCAGTAAATGATTAGTGTAGTATATTAATGAGAGTCTCAACTTCTACACTTAATGGACCAACATCCTCCTCTTTAGTAGTACCTTTTTGGTCAATATCCTCTGGTTCAATAGCCCCTTCTTACTCGTCTTCATGTTTCAACAGATTATTACCATTGGAAAAATGGCATTCACCTTTGCACTCCCCCAAAAGTTCATAATCAAGAGTCTGAATTTCCTTTTGGTATTCCCCTGAAGCTCAAACCTAGAGAAATATATTATATCTTTATGAAAGTACGCATCCATTGTAATGAACATACATTTAGTTGGAGGATGACAACATCAGTAACCCTTTTTGGTTTGTTGCATACTCAAGAAAAAGCACACCATAGGACTCGTGGAGCTAGCTTGTTATGTTGATGTTTATGGATATGCACAATTGCTACACATCCAAAAACATGAGGAGGCAAATTTGGTATTGGTAGAGCAGCTATAACATTAGTGAAGACTTGAAATGGTGTTTAAAATTCAATAGAGCGAGAGGGAGTTTGATTAATCAAATATTGAGTGGAAGAGAGAGCTTCTTCCTAATAAGTCAATGACATAAGAGCTTAAATTACTGAGGCACGAACAACTTCTAATAAATTTCAATTTTTTCTCTTAGCTACCCCATTCTATTAGGGTGTATCCACGTAAGTAGTTTTATTAATAATACCTTATGCTTTTAAATAATGTTTCAATTCAAAACTTTAATATTCTCTACCATTATCACTGTGAAGAACTCAAACTTGTGCATTTTACTGAGTTTGAATGATCTTATGGAATTTTTGGAACAATAAATTCACTTCACTCTTGGATTTCATTAACCACAACTAAGTCATCCTCATACAATTATCAATAAAAGTAACAAACTAACAAGACCCAGCTAAAGTTGAAATTTTTGGATGGACCTCATACATCAGAGTGAATAACCATAAAGAGAAAGGGACTCTTATTTAACACTGATAGAAATGAATTTTGATGATATTATGCAAGTTCACAAACATCACAGCGAAAACTAAAGACAGCAATTTTTTCAAAAAAAAGAAAATAATTTTTTACATACCCAAAAGATGAATGCCCCAAACATCGATGCCATAACTAAAGGTTAGCTTATTTTTCTCCACCTTTGAGCCATCCACAACAAAAACTTGATGTAAATTGTCTAAAATCCTTGACGTTAGGTCCAGATAATACAACTTTGCTCTCCTAATAACACAAGCAATTGTCTAACTTAAAGAGACATAAGTTAGGCCAAAAGCTTACAATACAAGATAAGGCTATTATTATTTGAGAAACAAACAGGAGGTTGTAATCCAAGGATGGAACAAAAAAGACAGAGTCCAAATTTAAAGTATTAGTGAGAGTTAAAGATACTTCCCTAATAATTAGGGCTTTGTCATCGTTGATAGTATAAACAAATTTTTGTAAGGACTTTGTGAGTTCAATAACCTTTCTAGAATCAAAGTTCATATGATTTGTAGCACCATAATCAATTATCCATATACTATTAGAAACAAGTACAAAAACATTAAAAGTCTTACCTCCATTATGTGTAGTTTCTAGTAATGCAGAAGTCTTCTCAACAAAATCATCATTAATTTTAGTCTCAGCAACAATAGTAGTTGGAGTTTTTTTGAAAATTTTCTTTTAGGGTGCTTAATTATGGTCTCACCAATCTAGATATCTTACAAGTTCATGGCAATGATCTTTAGTATGTCTAGTTTGGTTGTAATGAGTGTAGTTGTATGTAGACTTTTCACCACCAATGGTTGTCTTTGATTTGTTTCCAACCATTATAGCAATGGCTTCAAGGTTTCCAAATTCTCCTTGCAATGTTTCATGACTTACTACCTCTCCCTGAATCAATACATAACATTTTTCCAAAGTCAAAATTGATTCCTTCCTTAGAATCTCTCTTCAAACCTATTAAAAAACATCTTCTAAAGCTACTAGGAATATATGCACCCTTATTCATTAAATATAATTTCGATATCCTTCAACACCTTCAGGATCCTTCATAACAATTTTGTCTTAGTGATCTAGTTGTTGAAAGACTTCCCCTAAGTCTCCATAATATTAAGAGAGAGATCTTCCACTTTGTTTTGAAATGAATGCCTTTGGGTTCAGAGCAAAAAACTGCAATTTATCACTTCCATCATGGAAGGCTTTTGCTAATGCACTCCAGATTTCCTGAGCTATGGGTAATCGTAAGTATCGCTTTATAATCTCTGGACTCATAGAAATTAGCAACCATTTTTTAACTTTTTGATTGTCAGTATACTAGTTCTCATACACATCTTTATATTCTATAGGTGGCTTTGTTTTCCCCTTTCAACAATATGCATCTCCATCAGTTGTGACCGAACATCATAATTTGATTTAGAAAGAATGATGCCTACATCAAAAGCTCCTTCGAATTGAACAATAATAGGACATATTTTTCACTCATGTTCAAAATTTTTTGTATGCTCTAATACCAACTTGAAAGATGAGATGAAGAAAAAGAAAAAAATTCTATTCATTCATTACTTTCTTTAAAACGTACTAATTATAATGTACAATAAGGGAAGATATCTTAATAATTAATCTTACAGCTATAGTTAGGAGCTATAATTAGGAGTCTAAGAATAGCTGATATTTACAGCTATGCAATCCTAACAATTATGGAGAAAAATTTCAACATAAAAATCAATCTTGGTTTTTGCTTTTCTGCATCTTCTATTTTAATTTTTTATTTATCATGTTGGCACCAAAATACCACTTTCCATACCAATTGTTAATTATGTGTGCTTTTCGGTTAGTCTCAATTCCACCGATCACATCATCTAATCCTTGGACCGTTTATAGGTTTTCAATCTCTTTCCATATCTGTATATTTGTCTCCTAATTTTGGTTCCAATTATGAATATTTTTCTAGTGTTACTTTTATATTCAATTTCAAAGCTTCAATTTGTTCATCACTTATTGAATTGATAAATTGACTTGAGAATTTTCTTCCTTGCATTATTGCATCGTCATATTTCCACTTTTAACTTATACAAGATGGTGTAACTATTCCAAAAACAAGATGGTGTAACTATTCCAGAAAGGATCAGGTTAACTCCTAAACCCCCACTTCTATGTAAATAACTATTTATATATAGCTAAAACCTAAAATTTTCTCAAAGCCAAAACCTTTACAATACAGAAAAAACAAAACCTAATACTAAAAGTAAATAATTGTTTCCAAGATCTACACTTTATTAGATTCACAAAGAAAACTATTGACTAAAATAAGTTGGAACTGTTGAGAAAAGATAATATAATTGATAAATTTAATAAAAACAAAATAAATTCCTTTTCCCCTTATACAATTAAAATAGAAACAAACCAACAGTAGATAATAATATAATTGAAGAAACAAATCATGAGACACTAGATTTTAATGTGGAAAATGAGGGAAAATCCATAGGACCTAATCCAATAAAAAAACTTCCACTAATCAAATTAATGTGTACACCAAAGTCTTTCTAGATACTCTAGGGATTATCAAATCACCAATACAATATAATACCACTAAGAAGTATTCTTGCCTAGCCAAAAGAGAAGGAATTACAATATATAAATTATAACAAAATGATGCTCTCAATACTAGGAATAACATATTGAAAGTTCATCATAAACAAAGCCTGCTTGCTTGTTTGATCTTTTGGCAAGAGATATCCCTATTTTTCTCCTCTTTGCAGTAGCGCACATCCTTTCATGTTACTATCTTTCACGTTTCACACTCCCATTTAAATTAGAACCCTCTTTTTTTAAAAATAACTTGTTGACGTAGCCTCACTTAGGAGGGACCACCTTATAAATCTCCCCTTCTCGACTCAAGTGGGGAAATGATCAACCAAGCTTGCTACTTCTCCATAGTAATTTAGCTTTTCTGTTGGCAAGGTCTTTCTCATCATATCTGAACCATTATCGTCAGTGTGGATCTTCTCAAGTGATAATATCTTTATCTCTGCACTTATTATATCCAATGATACCACACTTCAATGTGCTTCGTTCTAGAATCAAATATGGAATTTTGCTGAGATGGATAATACTCTGACTATCACAAAATAGTTCATACTTCTCTTGGTTGAGACCCAAATCTTGTAGGAATTTCTGCATCCACAAAAGTTGTTTAGCAACTTATGTAATAACTATATATCCAGCCTCAGTGAAAGAAAAAGCAACACATTTCTATAATTTAGATTGCCATGATACTGCTCCCCTTGCAAAAGTCATCATATATCTAGAAGTAGGCTTTCTAAAATCAATGTCACCAACCATATCTACATTTGTGTAACCACACAATATTGGCTTGCCATTACCAAAACATAAACAGACTTTAGAAGTACCTCTAAGATACCAAAGAATCCACTTCATTGTTTCCCAATGTTCTTTATGAAGATTAGAGAGAAATCGATTAACAACTCTAACTGCATGAGCAGTGTCTGGCCTAGTGCATACCATGGTGTACATCAAACTACTAACTGCAAATGCATAAGGAATCTTTTGCGTGTCCTTTTTATCTTTCTCACTTGTAGGACACCGTTTTGAACTATTTGAAGTGGCCTACAAGTCTCTTAACATGTTTGGAACTGCCCATGTTAAACCTCTCCAATACCTTTTCAATATATTTTTCCTGGGATAGCCACAATTTTCTATTCTTCCTATCACAGGTAATTCTCTTGCCAAGGATTTGCTTTGCAGGGCTAAATCCTTCATTGCAAAGGATTTACTCAAGTCTCTTTTAAGATTATCAATTTTCTTATCATCGTAACTAACAATCAACATGTCATCCACATAAAGTAAAAGAATAATGAAATTACAATTAGAGAATTTTTTATTAAATTCGTAATGGTCAAAATGTGTCTTACCAGACTCATGGTCCACTATGAAGGAATCAAATTTCTTGTACCACTGTTTGGGTGCCTGTTTCAACCACCCATATAGACTTTTCTTCAATCTGCAAACTAAATGCTCTTTACCTTTTTCCTTGAAACCTTCAAGCTACTACATAAAAATTTCTTTCTCCAAATCACCATGAAGGAATGTCGTATTCACATCAAGTTGCTCAACCTCTAAATTCAATATGAATGCTAAATCAAGCACAACTCTAATTGAAGACATTTTGACCAGAGGTAAGAAAATTTCTTCAAAGTTGACACCTTTCTTCTAATTAAAACCTTTTACAACCAACCGTGCCTTGTACCTTAGTTGTAATGTTATTCTCTTTATGTTTAAACTTGAACAGACACTTATTCCTAAGTGCTCTCTTACCTTGAGGCAACTTCTCCAAATCAAAGGTGTGATTCTCATGCAAGGATTTCATCTCTTCTTGCATGACTTTCATCCACTTGTCTTTATCATCAAGTGATATGGCTTCTTGGTAGTTTTCTGGCTCTCCCCCATTAGTGAGCAACACCTACTCATATGGAGGATATCTCTGGGAAGACTAATGCTCTCTAGTAGACCCCTCAATTTAGGCTCAACTGATGGTTCAGGTGGAACTAGTTCAGTTGGTTCTATAACCTATGGTATGGGCTCATCAACTATATTCTCACCGTCTACCTATACATCTCCTTCGTCATCGACAACCCGAGTAGGAGGATCTGACTCTACATCAATGTAACCTCTAGTATTTGACTTTGACTTCTCAACTTTCTCAAAGTCTTCAGTGGTCTGGTCTTCAAGAAATATTACATCACGACTTCTAAAAATTTTCTTATTTACTAGATCGTATAATCTATATCCAAATTCTTCATGACCATTCCCTAGAAAAATACAATGTTTCGATTTTTCTTCAAGCTTGGATTTATTTTCTATTGGAATGTGAACAAATTCGCTACATTTAAACACTCTCAAATGACTATAAGAGACATCTTTCCTTGTCCAAACCCTCTGAGGGATATTGCCTTCAAAAGGAACCGAAAGAGAAAAGTTGATCAAATAAACTATAGTTCTCAATACTTCACCCTAAAAAGCTTTAGACAATTTTGAATGAGAAAGCACAAATTTGATTCTTTCATTGATTGTACGGTTCATTCACTTTACAACTCCATTATGTTGAAGTGTCCTTGGGACTATCTTCTCAAGCTTGATACCATGGTCCCTGTAATACTGCTTAAATAAACCCCTATATTCACCACCATTATCTTCTTGAACACACTTTAACTTTCTTCCCTTTTCTCTTTCAACACTTATATGGAAGTGTTTGAAAACATCGAGCATCTACTTTTTAGATTTCAAAGAAAATGTCCACACTTTTCTAGAGCAATCATCAACAAATGTAACAAAATATAAAGCACCACCAAGAGTTCTAGAATCCATAATGCAAACATTAGTATGGATTAAATCCAAAACATGCGACTTCCTATATAGAGGAGAACTACTAAATGTAACTCTATGTTGTTTACCGATAAAACAATGATTGTAACTTTTCAGAGGTGTATCTTTAACTGGAAGGAATTTCTTTCTGGTAAAAGTGTCAAGGCCTTTCTGACTCAAATGACCAGGGTGTAAATGCCATAAATTTATGGAGCAATCTTCAATTGCATTCACCTCACCGGTAATCAACTGGCCCACTGTCTAATACAGAGTATTGCGATTTTCTCCTTTTGGTACCATAAGAGACCCTTTAGTGAGCTTCCATTTACCATCACCAAAGTCGCTATGATGACCATCAAAATCTAGTGCATTAATAGAAATCAAATTATGCCGCATATCTGGGATGTGTCTCACATTCCTCAAATGCAACCTGCACCTAATGTTAGTCTATAAGAAAATATCACCCATACCAACTATCTTGCTCACCCCTGGATTTGCCATCTTTACCATGCCAAGATCACACGTAATATAAGAATTGAAAATTTCTTGGTGAGTAATATAATATGAAGCAGCTGAATCAACAACCCAATGTATGGAGTCCTCACATGTGAGATTAACCAAATTTGTATCACACATAAGTTCAACATCACCTTCTGATGCAACAGCTGCAGTGCCTTTACCTTGTTTATTATTCTCACCTCTTCCTTTGACTTGTCCCTTTTTAAGATCTTGCAATTTTCTTTATATGTCCTAACTTATGACAATAATACCATTTAATGTCACTTCTATTCTTCGACTTTCATCTAGACTTGTTTTGCCTGTCAGCTTTTTAGGAGTCTCTATTTTGACTTCTCCCATGTGGATCAAGAACTATTGCCTCAGTCTTAGTCGTGCTACCAAATAAGCTATGCCCCTTCCTTCTAGTTTCTTCATTCAACAATCTTTTACACTAAAGAAAGTCAATGTCTTATTAGGTGCAGAATTACTCAAAGACACAACTAGAGTTTCCCAACTCTTAGTCATAAAACTGAGTAACATAATATTAAGTAATTCATCCTCTAGTTTAATGTCCATGGTATTCACCTGATTTACCACATCTTGGAAATAGCTTATGTATTCTGCCACAGAGAAACCATCCCTGTATTTCAAATTTATCAACTCCCTAATTAATAATGATTTGTTCTATCCATTGTTTAATCATCCCTAGACACATGATGATAAACACTCTGGTCTATCCATTGTTTGATCATACCAATAGTTTTCCTGTTGAGCTTTTTCCATTCTTCATCAATTTTCTTTTCAAGCTTACTACCTTTACTTTCAATAAAATCATACAAGTCCTTGCAAAATAACAAATCTTCCATTCGAGACTTCCAGATAGAATAGTTAGAAGCATTCAGCTTAATCATAGTACCAACAACATCATTCATTTTAAAACCACAAATAAAACAACTAATAAACCTAGCTTTGATACCACTTGTTGAAAAAGATACTATAATTGATAAATTTGACGAAAAAATAAATTCCTTTTTTCCCTGTGTAATTAAAATAGAAACAACCTGACAATAGATAATAATATAATGCAGGAAACAAATAAGGAGACACCAGATTTTAACTTGAAAAACCCCCAATATGAGGGAAAAACTACGGGGCCTAGTCCACTCAAAACTCTTCCATTAATCAAATTAATGGGTAGACCAAATTCTTCCTAGATACCTTGGTATTTAGAATACTTTCCTCAGGAATTTAATCTAAAAAATACGCTAGCCAATTCTACCCTTCCTTCTCTCTCAACTCTACGACAACTCTTTTTATAATAATAAAAAATTTAATAATAATAATAAATGTATTAAATACAATTAATAAAATTAATAAAAATAAGAATAATAATAAGTAGAAAAGTAGTAGTAGTAGTAGTAGTAGTAGTAGTAGTAGTAGT
>JANIIA010000001.1:26533736-26544424 GCA_027478495.1 Erythroxylum alaternifolium
CTTTAATATAATCCTTTATATCGAATTAACTGAATGGATTTGTTGGGTTGGATATTGCATACATGCATTGGTCATTGCATAACTGAATTTTTCCTTGATAAGCTGCATGCTTAATAATTTGATATGTATTGCTATGTTTGATTGTGGGGAAGAAAAGATATGTAGGACGTGCCACTTGATAGGTATACATCAGAACCAGATGCGCACTGGTTATGATTATGAGAGTTGCTTGTTATGATATTAAGATATGTTATAGGTCGATCCTAGTTGATGCTTGGCTCCCGATTAGACCCTTATTTGTGATGCTTATGACTTTGGATGCTTTGAGCGAAGGCTGGTCTATTGGTGATGTTTGGCTTCCTGCAGCCCTTTTGGATTAAGAGAGCCTTACAGTTATATAAGAATAGGAGCATGACTGAGTCGTTGGTTATGCATAGCTCCCCGCAGATATTCGAGGTTTAGAGTTATGAGGGCTTACCCTTGGAGATTAAGGTCCTACAGATGTTGTCCCTCACAATTTATTTTTGTTATTGATGTGATTGGATGTATTTTGATATTTATGCATGACTGTGTGCATGGCAATGGGTATCATAGGACGATGTGAGCTTACTCAGTAAGGTCCCCTCAACTTTATTTTTCAGGTCAGCTACCACCAGCTTTACAGCAGTGACTCCTGTGACGTCTCCGCTGCGACTTACCTACGTTTGTGTATGTTCTTTCTTTATTTTCATTATCTTGTATTGTATTGTCCGTAGTGACATGATTTCATGAGTTGTAAAACTTCTTTCTGACGCGCACTATTGTTATTGCATCGTATGAACTTGCTGTGTTCTTGGGTTTTGAATTTTTTTTGTCGTTAGTGATAAGCTTACGTGTGATTTGAGGTTTCAAACCTCGGTCTCATGTGCTGATCACGAGCCCATTTCGGGTCATGACAACATATTACTCTCACTGAGGTTCACAAACCTAGATAATGAATTGAAAATGAGATCAAAATTTATGATTCTCAAGTATAATTCTAAAAACCTCAGTTTAAGTATTAGACTTGACATGCAAAGTTGCATCTCATTTATCATTTATAAATATCATTATGGACTCCTTCTTCAATTAAATAAAATCTGAAGTACTCAAAAATGGGTCACAAAGCTTGTACTAGTGGGATGATACAAATTCTTATTATTTGTTAAATTTGTTTTCATCAAATTCAAAACTCGTTCATGATCATAAATGAATTTATTAATTTTTTTTGCTTTTTGCATGGCTTTATCAATGATAGAAAAGTATCTATCATTTCATTTTTTTTCAATATCAGGTCAATACAATGTGTATCATAAGGAGTCCAATAAAAGATTTGTAACTATTTTTACAACCTCTTCTTGACTACTATATAAGTAATATCATTACCAGTGATGAATTATACAATATTATGATATCCAACTTCATTCACAATTTCATCAAAAATTTATATCAAAGTTTCAAAATTTTTTATAAAGTTCAATGTATCATTTAAATTAAAAAATATTAATCCTTTATCATAATAACCAGAAATTTTATAATTGACTCGTGTATCATGTTTGTCCAATCATCAACATGATTGGACGTCTATAGGTTTCTTTCATTAAAATAGTTTTTTATTTCAATGATAAGATTGCTTAAATGATAACCTCTATAATCATTTAAAGGAGCTTTAAATGTTGGACCAATAGAGACAATAATATAAAATTAAAAAATATTAAATGATTCACTTGCAATATTACCTATTTCTTCATATTGCAATATATTGCAAACGGAAGGTTGAGCCTTAGGACTTACCTGTGGTGCAAAAAAGTTAGCAATTGTCTTCTTCTCTTTCTCCAACCATTTGAGATTATATCAGACATTTATTTTTAAGTATTCTTTTTACATTTAACATCATAACTATCTTCTTCTTCTTGTTTTTTGCATAATTCACATTATTTTAATCCTAACTAAATTTTTTTTTTGCCTAGTAATGTTCTCATCTTCTAAATGCTTGTCACAATGCAAATATATAATGTGGTTTCTCATCTCGCTTGAGATTAAGTTGCATCATTAAATCATTCTAAACAAATTACAATGTCACGAGTATTTGAATTTTCTTTATTTATATAATAAAATAAATGCAAATATCTACGAGGTTAATATTCATTTCGTTCTTTACTTTTGATTCACTACTCTAAAGCTTGATTATTTTAGGAATGTTGCCAAGTTCAACATGTAAACTCGAAGATACGTTAGGTGGTGCATCTACGGAGACTCACCAGGATGCCATGCAAGGGAAACGGTGGCTTTAAGTTTGGACGCCAAACCGCAGAGACAAAGAGAAACCATACAACATTCTTAACCAAAGATACGCCAACAATGCATTGGAAAGGAGGGGCCACTGTTTAACGCTTCATGGTGATGACAGCTTCGACACATTGACCTTACGATAAGGGAGGTGAACAAATTAATGAATTAGGGATTGAATATTATGAAAGAAGCCCACCAATTTAAGTGACTTGATTCAAATATTTAATGGATTGGGCCTGGCCGACTCGTGCTTAACTTAACCCGACATATGACCAAAAAATTAAGCTAAAATTAGACCGGACTAGACGAGAGCCGAGTCAAAATTAAGGAACTCATCTCCTAATATTCCTGACTGTTGTGACGTTAATACATCATTTCCAATAATTACAAATATTAAAAAGACGTCATGAATTACTTAGAGCACTCCTTAAAAGACTTTGCAAGTATGGACGACCATAAAGAGAGAGTAGATCGTATATAGTCACGAATATGCCATTTTGATATTGGCATAACCATATTCGACCAGAAGTTGTAAGGTCCATAAATAACGCACCTTCTTCTTTTCTCTCCTTGCCTTTTACTCAGTCATCGATTACCCATCCGCAATACAATACAGCTGAAACTAGAACAACACGCCAACAAATTTGAAATCTCAGACTAGAAAGCATGTCGACTTCATCTTCCAACGATGCGTGAGTAAATTTACTTCTTCTTAATCTGTTGCATGTAACCATTCATGTTATTCAATATTCATTTTTTGGATGCGTGTTTTCTCTTGGTGTTTTCAGCTGATACCCAGAAACATTTGCGGGAATCCCAATTTTCGTGGGATGTTCCATTTTCTTGGGTGCTTTTGCTGAATACCCATTTGTTGAAATATTTGTGCTTTGGTTTTTCTTTTCCGTGTTAAAATGTAGTTTGTGAGACTACGTTCTTCTTTTGGTTTGCGTCAGTTTACTATAGATTTGTTTGCCTTTTCCCAACACAATTTCTCTCTTTCACCAGTTTTTGTTTCAACGGGTTATATATATACACATATAAGTTGAACTTCTGGAGTAATTTTCGTTCTTGCAAATGATTGCAAGCTATTGGGCCATCCTTTCGCATGTATCATCATGCTTGTTTATTCGCTTAGCCTGCTATCCTAAGCTAAACTAATGTCAATGATCTAGTGGAGCAATAATCATTATGCCCCAGTTTTCGGCCTTTGCTTGTTTTATGATTTGGTGTTTTTCTTTACATTCATAGATCAACATATTCAACGTTCTATTCAATACTTGTTTGAGCAATTTCGCTACAACTTTGCAATTTGTTGTAATAAAAGAAGTTACAGGAACAGAATTATCATTTTCTGGTTGGTGGTCTTCTTCTAAGGTTAAATACGTGCAACTCATCACATCCACTTTTGTATGCTACACATGCTTTTTTGCTTGAAGTACATTTTGTGTTGATGGAAACATAAAAAGTTAAGCATATATATGGAGAGAAATCAGTAACTTTTAGCTGGATAAATAGAAGCAGAAAGGCTTCCTGCTTATAAATGATTATAGTCAAACAATCATGTCATCTTCAAGTGTGCATTGCTTGGAAGCAAACTGCTGCTCATTGTCTATCAGAATGGAGTCTGTTTTTATGCTTTAGTTAATGAAGACGGACTTTTAAACTAGAGAAACTAAAGTTGATGGGTAATTTCCATTAAAAACTGTGGCATCCTGAAAAAAATGAGTAAGCACAAAAGATCAGATCGCATCATCTTAGACTGAAGGAATGGATTGACAGTGATACCTGTTTCAATGTCAATTGTTCTTGGAAATTTAGGACATTGGATAATGCAATTTCTCACACTAGACATTTGCCTCGTCATTTCCTTTAATTTGTGGATGCAGTCAAACTTCTCTTTTGAAACTTGCTTCACTGGAAGCAGTTCTATTTGATGTTGATGGAACTTTGTGTGATTCAGATCCTCTCCATGTCCTAGCCTTCCGACAATTGCTTCAAGAGGTAATGCACTACTTATCTATGCTAAGAGTTTGATTTCCAAGATGATGCCCACATTGTGGGGCATGTTGGCAAGTCTGGTTCCTGGTTGAATTATCTTTTTAGCAGTTTTATTGGCAAAATATTCACTGTGTCATACAACAGATAAATTTCAATGATGGGATTCCAATAACAGAGGAATTTTTTGTGAATAATATTTCTGGCAAGCATAATAAAGAAATTGCATTGTTTCTGTTCCCAAATGACCTTCAAAGAGGCTTAAAATTTTTGGATGACAAGGAAGCATTATTTCGAAGGTAAAAACTTTACTTTTCAGCATATTTGAGGAACTTCTGTTTTCTGGTCTTCTAACTCTTGAATGGGGAAAGCAGGTTGGCTTCTGAGCAACTGAAGGCTGTAGATGGCCTCTATAAGGTGAAGGAATGGATTGAAGAGCGTGGATTGAAACGAGCTGCAGTTACTAACGCTCCAAAACCAAATGCAGAACTCATGATTTCAACTCTTGGACTTACAGATTTCTTTCAGGCTGTTATACTCGGGGACAGTTGTGAACATGCCAAACCACACCCAGAGCCCTACTTAAAGGCTCTTGAAGTGCTCAAAGTTTCAAAGGATCACACCTTTGTTTTTGAGGTCTGCTTCCATCTCACGCTGTATGGTCAGGTGCATAACCTTTTCAAGACATCCCGAAGCTGACGTGGTCATTTTTTTATTCTACTATTTTTGCTAGGACTCTGTTTCAGGGATAAAAGCTGGAGTGGCAGCTGGAATGCCTGTTATTGGCTTAAGTACAAGAAATCCAGAACATTTACTGATGCAAGCAAAGCCAACACTGCTGATAAAAAATTATGAAGATCCAAAATTGTGGGAAGCTCTTGAAGAACTTGACAAGAAGGGGGTTGCTGGAAACCCTTCTGCTTGAATCTCTCAAAGGGTTCGTCGAACATTTCAGTCTCTGCTTCAACCTGAGGCTGTTTAGGGCTTCATATCATACAAATCAAACAGTTGATTATCATGCCATTTTATTCTTTCCACCTTGGGAATCTTGCCATGTAATAAGTGCTTCACCAACAATTGGCACATGCGGTTTTTGTATTTTTCTATAAAATGTTCAACTTTGGACAACTTCTCCTTCAACCTGTGAAACCCTCTGCAGCGACCGGCACAATATCTATAAGAAAGAAAGCACAGGTGTGAAACGATCCAAAACCAAAACGGGTCAGATCAATAACACATCAAAATCGAGAAAATCAATCTACTTAAACTTGAGCACATTGGAGAGTCACGTGAAAAGTTGAATATATAAAGTACAACCAACACATTCATACCAAAATTCAGTTTTAACCATGAAAATGTGATTGAAACTTGTTTTAGTGTCGCATCAACACCTTACACCCCCGGAGAAAAAAAGCTAACGCTCAAGGAGTTACAGTGATAGCATTGGTATATCTTGAAGCTACAAATAGACAAGATAGATGTCCCACGATCCAGTTATGTTTTACAATATGATTATTTTCCTTTAATTTAAACCTTAGAAATTCCAGATTTTCCGAGCCCCAAGCGTGCAAGTGGTTTGTTGATAAAAACAAGTGGCCAACCCAAGCTAGCGTCTTTAGCCCATTTGCCTTATCGTAATGGTTTCACTTTTTTAAGTGCTTTGTTAAGCATCAATTGAGACACAAAAAGCTGGTTGTATGGAAGAAGAGCAAAATTCTCTTTTTTGGACTCCCTGAAGTCCTATTTAGATGTTGATGGAACTCTTTTTGATTCTGATCCCCTCCCCTCCACTATTATACTTCTCATGATGAAAGATTTAACAACAAGTCTTTTGTGGCTGTGAGTGAAAATGCCCTTGTAATGTTCTCATGCTATATGCCCTTTCTAATGGGGATCATACCATCCTGACTGGTGATTGATTAGGGATCGATAATTTTCTTTTTGAGTACAATGGAAAGCAAAATATAAATTACGACATTAACTAACGATATAAAGTCTCTTGCCTATCTGGATGTACAAAAAACCGCATTTCCAGCAGAGGTTTTGAAAATACACTGTTACACATAAAAATATTATAGCTGTTAGACAACTTTATTTAGTATAAATATGTAACTGTTTCCCTCATGGGAAGATATGAATTAGCTAAGGTGTTTCTGTGTGTGTGTCTCTCTCTAAGGTTCTCTGTTCTTATCTCTTCGTTTTGGACTCTTCTCCTTCTCTCCTTCTTTCTTCTGTTCTTCATTTTTCTTATTAACAAATATTATTAGAGCAGTCGATTCTGCGTGGGATCGAAGAAAACATGAAAGGCTTGATGGAAGCACATATCAAAAGCGAGAAAATGTTTGTGGAATTTCAAAGCAGGAATGAGAAAATGTTTCTGGAAGCTCTAAACAGAACAAATAAATTGGAGAACAACCTGCTACAGCTTAAACCTATGGTGACACAATTTTTGAACCGATAAGGAGTGGAAATAGGAGCTACTATTGCAGTTATTCCAAAACTCACGAATCAAAATGACCAACCCATGCAAGAGAAGGACTACATAAAGTCTTTGGCCGTAGAGTCCACACCTTTCATAAATAACAATGACGTCGCCTTCAATGATTCCTTAGTTGTCCCCTCTACCAGCGAGCCTAGTAAGGTCGAGAAGCACTCTCCGACTTTCTACGCTATTTTCGGCTATGGTCTAAACCACGTGACTATTACTCCTCTTGATTTCATTAAGAGTAACATGTAGATTGACCCTGCAGAGTATAAAAGCATTTCATCTGATTTTGGAGTTATGTTAAATGAGCAGAGTGTGAGCTTTACGGGTGATTACATTATTGGAGTTTTCTGTGAAATTGTATCTCATTTTGGTAATCTAATCCTTTCCTCCATGATATTAAAGGAGCAATTGCTGGTGATGCTGTGAAGAAGATGGGTGGTGAAAAGAAAATAAGATTATTCATTTTTTGTCCATTATGTAAACCGCCATAAACTTGGGGATAAGGTTTTCTAAAGGAGAAAGGGATTGTTACGTATAAAAATATTATAGCTGTTAGACAACTTTATTTAGTATAAATATGTAACCGTTTCCCTCCCGGGAAGATATGAATTAGCCAATGTATTTGTGTGTGTCTCTCTCTCTTTAAGGTTCTCTGTTCTTCTCTATTCTTTCTGGACTCTTCTCCTTCTCTTCTTCTCTCCTTCTCTTCTTCTATTCTTCATTTTTCTTATCAACAAATTGTTACGTATAAAAATATTATAGCTATTAGAAAGCTTTATTTAGTATAAATATGTAACCGTTTCCCTCACGGGAAGATATGAATTAGCTAATATGTTTGTGTGTGTGTCTCTTTCTCTAAGTTTCTTTGTTCTTCTATCTTCTTTCTGGACTCTTCTTCTTCTCTCCTACTTTCTTTGGTTCTTCATTTTTCTTATCAACGAATTATTACGTATAAAAATATTATAGCTGTTAGACAGCTTTGTTTAGTATAAATATGTAACCATTTACCTCACGAGAAGATATCAATTAGCTAATGTGTTTGTGTGTGTCTATCTCTCTCTAAGGTTCTCTGTTCTTCTCTCTTCTTTTTGGACTCTCCTCCTTCGCTCCTTCTATCCTTCTTTCTTCTGTTCTTCATTTTTCTTATCAACAAATCATATTACAGCTGTCAGTTCTGCGTAGAATAGAAGAAAACATGAAAAGCTTGATAGAAGCACATATCATAAGCTAGAAAATATTTCTGGAAGCTCTAAACAGAATAAAAAAATTGGAGAATAACCTGCTGCAACTTAAACCTATGCTGACAATTTTTGAACCGACAAGGAGTGGAAGTGGGAGCTACTATTGCAGTTACTCCATAACTCACGAATCGAAACGATCAACCCATACAAGAGAAAGACTATATAACGTCCTTGGCCGTAGAGTCCACCCCTTTCATGAATAACAATGACGTCACCTCCGATGGTTCCTTAGTCGTCCCCTCTCGCAGCGAGCCTAGTAAGGACGAGATGTACTCTTCGACTTTCTACGCTTCTTGTACGGATGGTGGTCTTCTCGGCTATGGTCTAACCCACATGACTATTACGCCTCTTGATTTCGTTAAGAGTAACAAGCACATTGACCCTGTAGAGTATAAAAGCATTTCATTTGATTTTGGAGTTCTATTAAATGAGCAGAGTGTGAGCTTTGCGGGTGATTACTTTGTTGGAGTTTTCTGTGAAATTGTGTCTCATTATGATAATCTAATCTCCTTCCTCCATGATGCTAAAGGAACAATTACTGGCGATGCTATGAAGAAGATGGGTGGTGAATAGAAAATAAGATTATTTATTTTTTCTCCATTATGTAAACCTCCACAACCTTGGGTACAAGATTTTCTGAAGGAGAAAGGGATTATTACGTATAAAAATATTATAGCTATTAGACAACTTTATTTAGTATAAATATGTAACCGTTTCCTTTCCAGGAAGATATGAATTCGCTAATGTGTTTGTGTGTGTCTCTCTCTCTCTAAGGTTCTCTCTTCTTCTTTCTTCTTTCTGCACTCTTCTCCGTCTCTTCTTCTCTCCTTCTTTCTTCTGTTCTTTATTTTTCTTATCAATAAATTGTTACGTATAAAAATATTATAACTGTTAGACAGCTTTATTTAGTATAAATATGTAGCCGTTTCCCTCACGGGAAGATATGAATTAGCTAATGTGTTTGTGTGTGTGTGTCTTTCTCTAAGGTTCTTTGTTCTTCTATCTTCTTTATGGACTCTTCTCCTTCTCTCCTTCTCTCCTACTTTCTTTGGTTCTTCCTTTTTCTTATCAACAAATTGTTACGTATAAAAGTATTATAGCTGTTAGACAGCTTTATTTAGTATAAATATGTAACTATTTCCCTTACGGGAAGATATGAATTAGCTAATGTGTTTGTGTGTGTCTATCTCTTTCTAATGTTTTCTGTTCTTCTCTCTTCTTTCTGGACTCTCCTCCTTTGCTCTTTCTCTCCTTCGTTCTTCTGTTCTTCATTTTTCTTATCAACAAATCATATTAGAGCAGTCGATTCTGCGTAGAACTGAAGTAAACATGGAAAGCTTGATAGAAGCACATATCAGAAGCGAGAAAATGTTTCTAGAAGCTCTAAACAGAATAAAAAAATTGGAGAACAACCTGCTGCAACTCAACCTATGGTGACACAATTTTTGAACCGACAAGGAGTGGAAGTGGGAGCTACTATTACAGTTACTCTAGAACTAATGAATCGAAATGATCAACCCATGCAAGAGAAGGACTACATAAAGTCCTTGGCCGTAGAGTCCACCCCTTTCATGAATAACAATGACATCGCCTCCGATGATTCCTTAGTCGTCCCCTCTCTCAGCAAGCCTAGTAAGGACGAGATGTACTCTCTGACTTTCTACGCTTCTTGTACGGATGGTGGTCTTCTCGGCTATGGTCTAACCCATATGACTATTACGCCTCTTGATTTCGTTAAGAGTAACATGCAGATTGACCATGCGGAGTATAAAAGCGTTTCATCTGATTTTGGAGTTCTATTAAATGAGCAGAGTGTGAGCTTTGCGGGTGATTACATTGTTGGAGTTTTCTGTGAAATTGTGTCTCATTCTGATAATCTAATCTTCTTTCTCCATGATGCTAAAGGAGCAATTACTGGCAATGCTATGAAGAAGATGGGTGGTGAATAGAAAATAAGATTATTCATTTTTTCTTCATTATGTAAACCTCCATAACCTTGGGAACAAGATTTTCTAAAGGAGAAAGAGATTGTTACGTATAAAAATATTATAGCTATTAGATAACTTTATTTAGTATAAATATGTAACCGTTTCCCTCACAGGAAGATATGAATTAGCTAATGTGTTTGTATATGCGTCTCTCTCTCTAAGGTTCTCTGTTCTTCTCTCTTCTTTCTGGACTCTTCTCCTTCCCTCCTTCTCCCCTTCTTTCTCCTGTTCTTCTTTTTTCTTATAAACAAATTATTGCGTATAAAAATATTATAGCTGTTAGACAACTTTATTTAGTATAAATATGTAACAATTTCCCTCACGGGAAGATATGAATTAGCTAATGTGTTTGTGTGTGTCTCTCTCTCTTTAAGGTTCTTTGTTCTTCTCTATTCTTTTTGGACTCTTCTCCTTCTCTCCTTCTTTCTTCTGTTCTTCATTTTTCTTATCAACAAATTGTTACGCATAAAAATATTATAGCTACTAGACAGCTTTATTTAGTACAAATATGTAACCGTTTTCCTCACGGGAAGATATGAATTAGCTAATGTGTTTGTGTTTGTCTCTCTCTCTTTAAGGTTCTCTATTCTTCTCTCTTCTTTTTGGACTCTTCTCCTTCGCTACTTCTCTCCTTCTTTCTTCTGTTCTTCAGTTCTCTTATCAACA
>JANIIA010000001.1:26544524-26558327 GCA_027478495.1 Erythroxylum alaternifolium
GAGGGGCTGGTGAGCACGAATAACAACTTCCTTATTGAGCAGTTTTTCATAGAGGGCAGCGAATGAAATCAGATCGTCACGAGCATGAACAGTCTCAACGATGGCATGATGTTCGGGATTTAACCCGTCAAGGATCTTATCAGTTAAATCCTCTTCAGAAATGGGAGCACCAAGAAGGGCCAATTCATCGGCCTTGATGCGAATGAAATTGAGATACTCGGTTATGGATTTATTACCTTGTTCCAGCTTTTTGATAGCAGCCTTCAGTTGTTTGATGTGGCCTCGTGATGCCGAGGTGTATGTCTGAGCAAGAGTGTCCCAGATTTCTTTGGAAGTCGTCGCCCGATTGACTGTGGAAGCTACAGTGTGATGTAGCGTTGCAATAAGTGCTAAGAAAATAAGTTGATCTTGTCGAACCCAGGAGTCATAACTGGGGTTGGCAACAGTCTGTCCATCAACGAGAATGGACTGGGGTAGAGCAGGAAGTGATCCGTCAATGTAGCCTAACAAGTTATGACCACAAAGTAGAGACTGCAGTTGAAGTTTCCATGTGAGGTAATTGTTCGTGTGCAGCTTCATTGTTGATTGAGCTGCAACGTTCAAGACAATGATGGGAATAGTAGGGTCCGCTAGGTTGGGGAGGAGAGGAGCGGACAAAAGAGACTGACTGGAGTTGGAAGATTGGACTGAGGTTGACATTGTTAGGAATAGGAAGCAAACAAAGCAGGGAAGCGTTTTGAAAAAAAATAGAATCGATGGCTCTGATACCATATAATATAAACAGTGTTCTTGTTTATTTCATGTACAGAAGCTACATATATATACACGTTTACAACGGCAAACTTCCTATAATATTGGAGGGAATCAGCCTATAATGTTGGAGAAAGTTAATGATGATAATTACAATTCAAATGTTGAAATCCTTAACTTATTTAGATTGATCCTTATCAATTCACTGACTGGAATCCTTATCAGAGTCCACCACTTTCATGAATAACAATGACGTCGCCTCCGATGGTTCCTTAGTCATCCCCTCTCCCAGCGAGCCTAATAAGGTCGAGATGTACTCTCAGACTTTCTATGCTTCTTGCACGACTGGTGGTCTTCTCGGCTATGGTCTAACCCACATAACTATTACTCCTCTTGATTTCGTTAAGAGTACCATGCAGATTGACCTTACAGAGTATAAAAGCATTTCATCTGATTTTGGAGTTCTGTTAAATGATTAGAGTGTGAGCTTTGCAGGTGGTTACATTGATGGAGTTTTCTGTGAAATTGTGTCTCATTATGATAATCTAATCTACTTCCTCCATGATGCTAAAGGAGCAATTGCTGGTGATGCTGTGAAGAAGATGGGTGGTGAAAAGAAAATAAGATTATTAATATTTTTTCCATTAAGTAAACCTTCACAACCTTGGGGACAAGGTTTTCTAAAGGAGAAAGGATTGTTCCATATAAAAATATTATAGTTGTTAGACAGCTTTATTTAGTATAAATATGTAACCGTTTTTCTAAAGGGAAGATATAAATTAGCTAATGTGTTTGTGTGTCTCTCTCTCTCTAAGGTTCTCTGTTCTTCTCTCTTTTTTCTGGACTCTTCTCCTTCTCTCCTTCTCTCCTTCTTTCTTCTATTATTCATTTTTCTTATCAACAAATGGTATCAGAGCAGTCGATTCTGCGTGGAATAGAATAAAACATGAAAAACTTGATGGAAGCACATATCAGAAGCGAGAAAACGTTTCTAGAATTTCAAAACAAGAATGAGAAAATGTTTCTAGAAGCTCTAAACAGAACAAACAAATTGGAGAACAACATGCTGCAGCTTAAACCTATCGTGACACAATTTTTAAACCGACAAGAAGTGGAAGTGGGAGCTACTATTGCAGTTACTCCATAAATCCGAATCGAAACGATCAACCCATGCAAGAGAAGGACTACATAAAGTCCTTGGCCGTAGAGTCCACCCCTTTCATGAATAACAATGATGTCGCCTCCGATGGTTCCTTAGTCGTCCCCTCTCCCAACGAGCCTAGTAAGGTCGAGATGTACGCTCGGACTTTCTACGCTTCTTGTACAGCTGGTGGTCTTCTGGACTATCGTCTAACCCACATGACTATTACACCTCTTGATTTCGTTAAGAGTAACATGCAGATTGACTCTGTAGAGTATAAAAGCATTTCATTTGATTTTGGAGTTCTGTTAAATGAGCAAAGTGTGAGCTTTGCGAGTGATTACATTGTTGGAGTTTTTTGTGAAATTGTGTCTCATTCTGATAGTCTAATCTTCTTCCTCCATGATGCTAAAGGAGCAATTGCTGGTGATGCTGTGAAGAAGATTGGTGGTGGAAAGAAAATAAGATTATTCATTTTTTGTCCATTTTGTAAACCTCAATAACCTTGGGGACAATGTTTTCTAAAGGAGAAAGGGCTTATTATGTATAAAAATATTATAGCTGTTAGACAACTTTATTTAGTATAAGTATGTAACCGTTTCCCTTACAGGAAGATATGAATTAGCTAATGTGTTTGTGTGTGTGTCTTTCTCTCTCTCTACGTTTCTCTGTTCTTCTCTCTTCTTTCTGGACTCTTCTCCTTCTCACCTTCTCTCCTTCTTTCTTCTGTTCTTCATTTTTCTTAACAACAAATTATTACGTATAAAAATATTATAGCTGTTAGACAGCTTTATTTAGTATAAATATGTGACCATTTCCCTCACGGGAAGATATGAATTAGCTAATGTGTTTATGTGTGTGTGTCTCTCTCTAAGGTTCTCTCTTCTTCTCTCTTCTTTCTGGTCTCTTCTCCTTCTCTCCTTCTCCCCTTCTTTCTTCTGTTCTTCATTTTTCTTGTCAACAAATTGTTACGTATAAAAATATTATAGCTGTTAGACAGCTTTATTTAGTATAAATATCTAACCGTTTTTCTAAAGGGATGATATAAATTAGCTAAGGTGTTTGTGTGTGTCTCTCTCTCTAAAGTTCGCTGTTCTTCTCTCTTTTTTCTGGACTCTTCTCCTTCTCTCCTTCTCTCCTTCTTTCTTCTGTTATTCATTTTTCTTATCAACAAATAGTATCAGAGCAGTCGATTCTGCGTGGAATAGAATAAAACATGAAAAGCTTGATGGAAGCACATATTAGAAGCGAGAAAACGTTTCTAGAATTTCAAAGCAAGAATGAGAAAATGTTTCTGGAAGCTCTAAACAGAACAAAAAAAATTGGAGAACAACCTGCTGCAACTTAAACCTATTGTAACACAATTTTTAAACCGACAAGAAGTGGAAGTGAGAGTTACTATTGCAGTTACTCCATAAATCCGAATCGAAACTAGCAACCCATGCAAGAGAAGGACTACATAAAGTCTTTGGCCGTAGGGTCGACCCCTTTCATGAATAACAATGATGTCGCCTCTTATGGTTCCTTAGTCATCCCCTCTCCCAGCGAGCCTATTAAGGTCGAGATGTAGTCTCGTACTTTCTACGCTTCTTGTATGGCTGGTGGTCTTCTAGACTATGGTCTGACCCACATGATTATTTCTCCTCTTGATTTCGTTAAGGGTAATATGCAGATTGACCCTACAGAATATAAAAGCATTTCATCTGATTTTGGAGTTCTGTTAAGTGAGCAGAGTGTGAGCTTTGCGGGTGATTACATTGTTGAAGTTTTCTGTGAAATTTTGTCTCATTCTGATAATGTAATCTCCTTCCTCCATGATGCTGAAGGAGCAATTGCTGGTGATGCTGTGAAGAAGATGAGTAGTGAAAAGAAAATAAGATTATTCATTTTTTTCCCATTATGTAAACCTCCATAACGAAGAGGACAAGGTTTTCTAAAGGAGAAAGGGATTGTTACGTATAAAAATATTATAGCTGTTAAATAACTTTATTTAGTATAAATATATAACCGTTTCCTTCACGGAAAGATATAAATTAGTTAATGTATTTGTGTATGTGTGTCTCTCTCTAAGGTTCTTTGTGCTTCTCTCTTCTTTCTGGACTCTTCTCCTTCTCTCTTTCTTTCTTCTATTCTTTATTTTTCTTATCAATAAATTGTTACTTATAAAAATATCATAACTATTAGACAGCTTTATTTAGTATAAATATGTAACATTTCCTTCCTGGGAAGATATGAATTAGCTAATGTGTTTGTGTATCTCTTTATCTCTAAGGTTCTCTATTCTTTTCTCTTTTTTCTGGACTCTTCTCCTTCTCTCCTTTCTTCCATTCTTCATTTTTCTTATCAACAAACACACAATCCTGATCGTACTCGCATAACTAAATTAGCCAGATTGTCACAGTTCTAATCTATAGACGTGTTAAATCTGCACCTTCGATGCCAAATCCCTCTTACATACAAGTTTTAGGAAGCATAACGACGATATGGTGTTGGTTATGACATTTAATAAAGGCATGCTCTTGACGGTAACGAAGCAATGTTTAGGATGTAAATGGTAACACCCGCTAACTACTTAAAGATGGTCTCGGTGGGGTGAAGAAATGGGTGGCTTGAAACGAGCTGCTGTCACAAATGCCCCCAAATCAAGTGCTGAGCTAGTGATATCAATTCTTGGGTTCACACTTCTTGTTGGCGCTCATCACAGAAAGTGAACGTGACTGTCAATACCCGGATCCCTACCTGATGGCTATCGAAGCACTCAAGGCGTCAAAAGGATCACATTCTCGGACTCGAAGCACATCTTGCCAGGCGTTGCCTTCTAAATGTTTTTCATGGGGTTTCCACGAAAGTTGATATGTTTCTATTTTCCGCGAGCAGATTTCTGTTTCAGGGATAAAAGCTGGTGTGGCTGCTGGTACTACAATCGATCTTATCATGATCATTATGGTCACAAGGATAGGGAATTTTTTGTAATAGGTGAGAGTTCCTAGCAAAGAAATGTGATTATTGGCAATAGTTTTAAACAACCTAAACTTCAATGAAGAAAATTCAGATTGCGATTGTCATAATCTCTAATCATTATATACCTAAATACATGCCAGTAACTCATCTACTCCATGAGACTGCGTCGATTTCATCTCTTGCAGCCTTGTATAGCCCTAGCCTTTCAGCACATTTCTGACGTCTTTCCATCAGTGCAGGGTCTTCATCCAGTAGTTTAGCAAGTTGCTTTCCCTGCAGCCAAGAAAAAATTGATTTGTAAACTATTTAACATTGCCTAAGAGGTCTCTTAGACAAAATGGCATTCAGCAGAAAACTAATCTAACATGTAAATCTCGCATTCATTATTGATCATTTTGTTTTTCTCCCATGAAACCCAGATATCAGATGACTCCTCACAAATGATATAATTGATGAAAGCTGAAACTTGAAGCAACCAAGACTTTCAGACAAATTAATTGATATAATTGATTAAAACCATCCTGTCTAAAGCATGGTAATGTAAGTTTATTGCACCCCCATCAGATTTTCAGACAAATTAATTAGGTAAACGAGAATGCCAGAGATTTATCAGGCAAAGAATGGAGATTATTCTTGCCTCTTTCCTGCCTATTTGGGTATAAAAGTGATCGAGCAAAGACTGCTTGGCCGCCTTCACTTGACAATAAACCACAGCTTTTGGAATAGAATTTCTTAGAGTTTCAGACACCATAGCAACATAGGAGGACACATTAATTCCTATTCTGAGGAAATGTGCCTCCGAATATCTGTCTGAATTGGATAGAGTGGGATTCACACTGTTATCCATTTCCTGAGGAAGTCTCCTGAAGAAATCAACAGTCAGATAGGAGGACTCCATTTCCACCAGCCTTAATGTTGTCTTCTTACTGTCCTCTCGGAACCTCTCCAGTGCTTCATTGGCAGCAGCTGCAATTTCAGCTTGAAGAATTGGAAAGCGTCTCAATTCCTGACCAACTATGAAACATTAGCATCCCTGCTTTTTTTTATTGGAAGGTGTTGTTAAACCAGTAAAGCATCAGGATGACAAACCTGAGTTTCTCCAACTGACCTTCTTACTATCTCTTTCAAAATGAAGTGCACCTGTAAAGCCGACAAAAAAAATCAATGCAGTGTTTGACTGCCTAGAGTAGATGTCAACATAACTGTCTTTATACTGGACTTTGAAATTCTAAATTCCTGACCAGTCAACACGTTTAAACATCATTAAACATTCAGCTTCTTTAAAATTATATCAACCGTATGACATTTTGAAGGAGGGAGGAGGGAAATAAAGGATAGACAAAATAGAATGGAGAAAGAGAGTACTTACAGCATCTACAGAAGCCTCTGCTGGACTTCTGAAGTAATTGAGAGCACCATCAATCAAGAGTCGGTAACCTTGCTCAGGTGCAATTAAATGAGGTTGGTATCCATCTGCCTCACAGACAACTTTTCTCACATTTTGTGGGGACAAATGACGATCAAAAGGAAGTTTTCTCAAAGCAGCGGGGAGTTGGTTATTAAAAACTGCATAGATCCGACCACCACCAGGTCGCCTGAGTTTGACAAAGAAATTAGAAAGGAAAATGACAGTATATGGCAGATTTGTCAGACCATGCAAGTAAACAATCACTTGTTAAAAAATAATGGCCCCAAAGTACACTGTAAGACTGAAAGAATTGATAACATTCATTGAATCCGGATTAGATGTGTCCATGAACTAAACTTTGTTACCTGTCCTTGAAGTGCGCAAGTAATAGATTTAAGACAAAAAGAGATTATATTGACTCCAACTAGCTGTAAATGACAGTTTTGTAACATACAGAAATGAGTAAGAAATTCATCACAGTACCCTCCATCCAAATGTTCCTTGAATACACGATCGAAGGAACGACACAACTCAAGGATGGTGTGTAACTGGGCCTGACATAGAAAGAGAACATTGTCTGAAATATGTTCAATCAAATGATTTACATCCATTAATCAGACTTCATAAGCTCCTCACCCCAGTATCAACAGTAACAGGTGTACCAAGGTGGTCTAACTCAGCTTCAAGTTCATCAATGCTCTTGTTAACTAATGATGTAATACCAGGCATGCGAGCCCTAATTACAGCCTCCAAATGCTGCAACCACAAAAGGTATGTAAAGAACCAGCAGTCACTAGCAGAACAAGAGAAAAGGCAGAAGTTTAAGAGAGCAACATCATGTTAAACATTATAAGTTGCTAACCAGGAATGGCCAAAAACATAGAAACTACAAGAAATTTCATAGAATTATCAGAAAAGTTTGTAACAAAATATTGATTGTGAAATTAAGGAAAACTAGACATTTGGAGAAATTATGTCAGAATGTAAGGCAAGCTAAAACCAGAACCTTGGACAGAAGCTTGGCAAGATATTCAGAACCCATTCTGCTAGCCAAGTGTCCATAGTCAGGACTAGTGGCAAAGAACTCTCTTTCCCACAGCCGAGCAGCCATCATGTTCATATTTTTGTTTATATCAGCTTGTGATCGGTTTACAATTCCAACCCAGCCATGTTGAAGAATATATGCTCTTCCTTCAAGAACCTTCAACAAAATGAAAGAGAAGAATGTTACAGGATTCAGCTCAGTCACGAATAAATAAGATAAACATTAACAAACAATTTACAGAACAGTAGAGCATTTTTATTTTTTAAAAATAATTGTACACAATGTATATCATTAGAAGAACCTTTTGTTGCCTCTTATGATTCTACTAAGAAGAATTAAAATTACAAGGTGTCATCTTGATTGAAGCAAAAGCATGCAATATGAAAACATTCAACCAGGCTCCAAAATAAACAAGGAAAGCTTACATCCAGAGCATTGGTCCCCTTATCCATTAAGTCAAGTTTTGTCAATACACCCAATGTCCTTTCACCTAGAGAAAAGGCAAAATGGCATCTCTAAGGAAAGAGTTCAAAGAACGAAAGTAAAAAATTGCACTGCATAAAGGGTGACTGTCAAAAGTAGAGAAATGAATAGGAATTGGGACCTCTTGGATCAACTTCTCTAGACATTTTGATAGCATCAGATGTTGCTATATCTTGATTGGCTGGACTGATGGCAAGAATTATGCAATTTGGCTACATTAAAATAACAAGGAATTCATCCATCAAAGAGAAGAAAAAATTTTCTATATCAAATAAACTTCGACATTAAACAATGCAAACAACATTGTATCAATATGTGTTCAACTGGTATTACAGATTAAATCTCATCGGAAAAAAAAGCTGATATTCTCCAAAAACATAATGGTGAGAAAAATGTCTCAAAAAGTGCGGACTGAAGAAAATGAATAGAACATTTCATTCAGTTGAATAATTGCAAGGCAGTAAACAAAGCAAACTTCTAATAGGTTAGCTTTTTTCTTTATTGTACCTTTTCAATGTAAGAGCGAACCATGTTTTCAATATCAGTTACGATGCTTTCTGGCTGCCCTTCTGTTGACAATAAGGATTTCCAATTATAATTTTCCAAGTTATGGAAGAAGATAGATACTTTATGTACCCATGTTTAAACATTAAGATGGAAGCCAAACTAAAGATGATAGTGGAACAGTAGCATACCAACAGCAACCTTTGTTAAACCAGGCAAATCTATCAATGTCAAATTGACCACTGCATAGAAAATGAGGCCCAGAACAATCATGAGAATATATGGAATGAACAATCAAGTAATAACAGTTTAAAATTTTAGCTGCCAATAAGGTAAAAGAAGGAAGGTTTCATGTGAAGTGCATTGCTCATGCTGTTTTACCATTTGAAGAGTAGATACTGAGATGAATAGCTAAAGGAGAAATTTTTTTTGAACTTCCAGTCATTTTGTCAGTTTCATCTTGAATTTCCTTCCGAACCATTGCTGCATAAATATAAGACTATCAACAAATTGAATTTCTTCTTTAGATGAAAAAGAAAAGTTTATAGAGCTACGAAAATATTTTCCATTGGCATTCTATGTTGATATGAACTTGAAAAAAAAAAAGCTTTGGAAATTAATAATACTGTTTTAACCAACCAGTTGCATAGAATCAGTAAAAAGTTTAGTGTTTATAGACATAGCTGAGGACCTCAACATATAATCATATAAACGCAAATGTTTTCCCTCCACATATATTAACAATGGTCATGAAAAATCATCAGCACTAATTTCATTACAGTCTATGAAAAATTCATGTCAATAATTCTGCAAATTCTTGCCAGCTACATACGTACTAAGGTGTTAATGCAAGTTTACCAAAGGTGATCCAAATTTTTTATATAAATGCTGACATGTGTTTTGGTAAGCTAGAAGATTGATATCGTTACCTTGAGTAGATGAATACAAAAAGCCATAGCATTTGTATTCAACTATGTTGATATGAACTTGAAAATAAGCTCTGGAAATTAATAATACTGTTTTAACCAAACAGTTGCATAGAATCAGTTAAAAATTACTGTTTACAAACATAGCTGAGGACCTCAACGTATGATCACATAAACACAAATGTTTTCCCACCACATATACTAGCAATGGTCATCTGAAATAACTATAAATTTCAGACGGTAAGATTCTATCACCATTAATTTCATTGCAGTCTATGAAAAATGCACTCAATAATTCTGCAAATTCTTGCCAGCTACATATGTACGAAGGTGTTGATGCAAGCTTAACAAAGGAGATCAAAATTTTTAAATGAATGCCAACATCTGTTTTAGTAAGCTAGAAGATTGCTATCCTTACCTTAGATGAATACGGAAAGCCATAGCAATATGCTATCACATATAGCGCCTGATACTAATGCAAAAGCCAATAATAACAAAATTATATATGTGCATAAACATGAAATGGCAAAGGTTAGGATAAGTTGTTGATTTTTCATATAGGGTCAAAAGATTAGTAGTTATAATAATATTAACAGAAAATTCAAGTGAATGCAGATTATTAACTTATTGGTTTGTTTCGAATACAAATTTCCCTAAAGTAATCTTAAAATACTATCTGAAATTTCCAAATTCCTTGTTAAAAAGGGACAATGGATAACCTCAAACCTTACATTAGCACGAAAGACGTGTAACTCAACTATTAAGCAAATACGTAAACTTATAGTTACTGAAGATGTGGTGTTCTGACATTCAGAGCAACATAATGAAAAACGTCACCAAGATAAATTCAGCCCTTATATTTCTAAAGGGTCATTTTATGTTATCCACAAATTTCTAAAGCGTTTTATATTATCCACTAATTTAAATAACTTACAGAAGTCGATGAATCTTTTCTTTGGTAAGTGCAGAAATTCTGCATATTCCTGCATTCCAGGTTCTGTCTTGTGCAGTTGCAACACCAAAGGCCTCCTAGTAACAATCCCTGAAAATGGCAAAAAGAATGACAGGAAGTCAAACATTCCTCGGCTGTAATAAAGAGAGCCTAAGTGTTACTTCAGCCAAAATTTCTACAATGCCTAATAGAATTCAGTAATCAAAGATTGAAAAGGAACAACAGAAATCACAAAACAAAATTTAAGGCAATATATAATATAATCTTCTTTTCCTAAGGCCGCGTAACCAACGGTACGAGTATGTGAAGCGAAATAATTGAGAATAAGAATAAGAGTTAATAGGAGATATAAAAGCACACTTCAAAAGGCATGTGTTACTTTATAATTCAAAAAGAATTTAAAAAAAGAGAGAGAAGCAAGGGCAAAACTGCTTTCATAATTCAGGGCAATAATGATAGATAATATGACCTGGCTGGCTTCAACAATTTTTAATTCCTATAAAATCAAGTCAACACCTTTTTTTTACTTTTTCCTTTACCACTGTTTCCATGCAACCTAAGAAAACTCAGATACCGAAACAAGATTCAGATATCAGTATACGTAAGCTCGAACCTGATCCTCTAGGAAGAAAATCGCGTCCGACGATGCTCTCCAACACCGATGACTTCCCCGAACTCTACATTCACAACACAAGCCAACATCAAATATGCAAATGTACTCAAAGACGTACGCGTAGACTGACTCTCATGCATACAGTCCCATACACCGATTCTATATGTATATACTCGTATAAATTTACTAGAATGAAAATGGTACTACGTAATCGAGAAATGAGCAAGAGAGGGAGAAAGAGACAAAAAGTGAGAAGACCTGACCGCCGACGACGACAACAGAGGGAAGAGACTCCCAGAGAGTAGGCAAAGAAGAGGGGACGCCAGCGTGGTCACCGAGGACGGTGCAAACTCTCTGAATCCGGTTGACGAGAGTGATCAAGCTCTCCATGGTGACCATTGCGGTCGAGTCGTCGGCCTTATCGGCGGCGACGGTAACCGGCGAAATGAAAGAAGCGGAGTACTTTGAATGTGAGCGGAAGACGGTGAGAAGAAAAAGGGTAATGGCAGTGAGTAATAGAGAGAGAGCGAAGAGGAGAGGGAGAGCTATTTTCGGTTACTGTGTTTGCGGATTTTTGTTAATGGAAAGGTGGGGCTCCTTCACTCACTTGACAGTTGAGTTGAGACTTTATCGTTCCGCATGTTTGATTTTGACCTTGTTTTGAAATGGGTTGACCCCACGTGACTTGAATTTCTATAAATTTGAATTTGATTTTTGATTTTGAAATCCATCCCTACCAATAACTACAAAGAAAATAAGTACTAATCACGGTTGAAATATACTTCTAAATCCCTATCAAAAACTAATACTAATCTAATAATAATTAATTTTTTCCAACTAGGATTATGAAAAGCCCCCCATGCTTATATATAAAATGAAATCGTACCACACGACTCAATTCTCTCTTTCAATTGCCTTGCAGAGCAAACTCTTCCTCTCTTGGATAAAGATGTTGAAGATCAGAACTTCCGATGATCAAACTTTTGAAGTGGAAGAACACTTGGCAATCAAGTCTCAAACACTCAAGTTCATGGTAGATGATGATGTTGTCGGCGACGTGATACCGCTCCCCAATGTCGATGGACCGACCATGGCTAAGATAATTGAATGGTGGAAAGAACATGTCGACCAAGATGGGAATCCTACTGATGAGCTCAAGAGTTGGGAAGCCAAATTTCTTGACGTGGATACCGATACCCTCTACGATCTGCTTATGGCCGCAAACTATCTGAATATCAATGACTTGCTTCACAAAATTTGTCGGAAGGTTGCCGATCTTATCAAGGGCAAATCTGCCACAGCTATTCGCGAGTTATTTAATATTCCTAATGACTTCACACCCGAAGAAGAGGCAGAGATTCGCAAGAACAACGCCTGGGCCTTCGAGTGATTTCTTCGATTTTCGTTTCATTACTAATTTTACATTTCTTATTAGGGTTTTAGGGAGTGAATGGAAAGATTAACAGGATTGTTAGGGTTTACCACTCGTGTGAGAAAAGGAGGACCAGCTAGATTTCAGTTGTATGTGACAGGGAAGGAATTATTTATGGGAACCAATTATGGATTCGATTTCAGCTCCAATTGAACCAACTCAATTAATTTAGTGAGAATATTTGAACGAAGTTTATCATCAGTCAAAGTGTCAAACTCTGCCAAACCCTTTTAGTTCCAGTGTGATAAGGTTAACTTTGATCAGAGAAATCTTTCCATTCCTTATTTCAAACCTTATGAGTTCAATTTTCATATGTAAGGTAGCGATTAATTTGCACGAAAAAATGATAATAATAATGAGAATAAATATTGTGAGTAATGAAAATAGATATTATTATTATAATTATAGTAATCGTTTTGTAAAAAATATTGAGAAATAAAAATTTATTATATTTTAATTAATTAATTAATTAATAATTTAAATATTTTCAATTAATTATATCGTAATTAATTAGTTATTTATTTTTAATTAATTATAATGTAATTAATTTATTATTATTATTTTAATAAATTATATTTCAATTAATTATGTTTTAATTAATTAATTACAATATTTTAATTAATAAATGATTTATATTTTAATTAATTATATTGTAATTAATTATTTATTTTTAATTAATTATAATGTAATTAATTATTTATTTATTATATTGTAATTAATTATATTGTAATTAATTATTTATTTATTATATTTTAATTAATTATATTGTAATTAATTATATTGCAATTAATTATTAATTATTATATTGTAATTAATTAATTATAATGTAATTAATTAATAAATAATAACATTGTTATTAATTATATTTTAATTAATTAATTATATTTTAATTAGTTATATTTTAATTAATTATAATGTAATTAATTAATTAATTATTATATTTTAATTAATTATATTGTTATTAATTAATTAATAATAATATTTTAAGTAATTATATTGTTATTAATTAAATTTTAATTAACTAATTAATTAATTACAATATTTTAATTAATGAATTAATTATATTTTAGTTAATTATATTATAATTCATTAATTAATTATATTTTAATTAAGTATATGTTAATTAATTATAATATTTTAATTAATGAATTAATTATCTTTTAGTTAATTATATTGTAATTAGTTATATTTTAATTAATTAATTGTATTTAATTAATTATTTTTAAAAATAATTTTAAAAAAGAGCCACTATTAAGAAATGAGTTTCATTCCTCTACTAAAGGAGCGGTTGGTTCTCGTGGGAGAATGGTAATAGGAATGAGAATGAATATAATGAGGAATGGGAATGGATATTGTCATTATAATTATGATAGTTAGTTAAGAGGAAGGAATGATTACCATTACCATTACCATTGATAGTGGTTGATTTGTAAAAATATTGTAATTAATTAATTACAATATATTTTTTAATTAAAATATTGTAATTAATTTTGATTAATTATATTGTAGCTTATTTTAATTAATTATATTGTAGTTAATTAATTATTAATAATATTTTAATTAATTATATTGTAATTAATTAATTAAT
>JANIIA010000001.1:26570825-26590718 GCA_027478495.1 Erythroxylum alaternifolium
TTGATCTTGTCCTTCGGACAAGAATTTCTGTACCTCAGTTTTGGAAGGAACAAAAATTTCTGTCCTCGTCCTCTGAAGACGGAACAAAAATAAGTGAGGACAGCAAGCAAACAGGATGAAGGACAGAACTTTTGCGTCCTTGTCCACCGTCCTCACCTCTGAGGACACTAACCAAACGCAGGGAAAGGACCCGGATCCACCAATAAACGTTATAAATTAAGGGCCCCCTTTTCTTTATGAAATATTATTAATGATAATATTATTATTAAAGGTCAAACAGACCAATTTCCTTTCTTATTGTCCCATTTTATATCATCGTGTAACCGTATAATTAAGTATCACGGAAAGGCCATAAACCCACGCGCCTCACCCGCTCACCTCGGTCACGTGTATTTTCAGTTTCATAAACCTCGTCCTCACGTGACATGACAGATGGGCCTTCACGTTGTCAGGACCGCTCACTTCGCGCGTGCTACGACGCTTCTTCCATGAGATACACTGATTCTCGGTCTCTTCCCCTATCTCTCTCTCGTTCGGTCTCTCTCTCTCTCTCTCTCTCTCTCTCTCCCAATATCCTCTTTCCTTTACCAAACCCTAACCCTAGCCCCTCATTCTCACCCCGTCTTTGAAACCCTACATTCCTAAATTCGACCAACAATTTAACGATCAAAACAATCCATATTCGATAAATCTCTATGGATTCGCAGAATAGCAACCTCTTCGAAACAGCGTCCCAGCCCGACACCGGAACCGACGCCTACACTTTCCTCGAATTCAACACCCAAGGCGAATCCGAGTTCGACTATCCCGAATTCCGCTCGCCGGTTGCGTGGCCGACTCCTTCCGACTCCCTCGCAGCGGCCTCTTCGGCGTCTGTCACAGACCCGACCACTTCGGACCACCGAGCAGCGGCGTCATCCGATCATCACTCTGAATCTCCGGCCGCGTCTCCGGTGTCGTCGTCGAAGGCCGCGCGCGGAAGCAATAGTCACGGTGTGGTGGATGGGATAGTGGCTGGGATGGGAGGTTTGAATTTCGAGGAGACTGGGGACGATGATGTTTATGAGTTCGGGAAAGGAGATTTTACGGAGCATGCTTGTCGATACTGTGGAGTTTCGAACCCGGCGTGCGTTGTGAGGTGTAATGTTCCGTCTTGTAGGAAATGGTTTTGTAACTCCAGAGGGAATACTTCGGGTTCGCATATCGTCAATCACTTGGTGAGTGTGGTAACTGATTTTAATGTGCTAGAGGTAATATGAGTGTCGATTAATTTGTTTTAACGTGGTAGGGTATTTTTCTTATTATGGACGTAACTGAAATTGGAGTGGTTAGATTGATAGATTGTGATTTTTGATTGATTGGAAGCCATGAGGCGAAAATTTGTTAGGAACGCAAATGCAAGATATGGGAGTGGAATTGCTTCCAGAAAGATACAATTTGTAGGAAATTAAGGACAATGTCTGTAATTCTTTCTAAATTGTTGTTAACCTGTTTCCTATTTTTATTGGAAGAACAGTCAAGTACTTAATTGTTATGGAATTTTAATTTTAATTTTAGATGTTTCAGGATTTATAACTGTTCGTTATAATTTTGGAAGTCTATATACGAAGGTTGTGTTGATTTATTGGAGGGGAAGTACTAAGAAAGCAACTGCTTGTATGGACAAGGTCAGTTATTAAGGCTGCAAAAATTTGTGAGAGGGGAGTTGACAAACATGAAATGTAAAATATGGAGATTTTCCTTTCTGACAAGCCCTTTGGTGAAAGTTTTCTCTTTATGCGGGATATGCACATTCTGGAAATCTTTGCTTAAAATTTTGCGAGAGTAAAGTTGACTTCATAAATTTTGGGAAGCTTTCCTACATTTTCAAGTGAACTAAGTGCTCTTAGCTTCATTTTGTGTAGGCTTTTGGTCCAAACTTGGGAGGTGAATTATTAGATGATGTCTGTTGTTGTTGAATGACAAAAGTTTATCTTTGTTGCTTTTTGCTAGGGATTAACTCATATTAGTAGCAAGTTCCTTTTCCCCTTTTGTATGCCATATTTTAGGGTAGGTGTATAATCTCCCATCATGTAGCAGGTCATCCAACATTATATGAATTAATAAATGCTTGTTTCATAAAATATATAAATAGCATGGCTAATTATTTAGGGAAAATTTATAGGTGATTGAGATAGGTATTGTTTCCTTCCAACTTTTGGTTGAACACAGAAGATGATGTTGATTACTAATTTTTGTATTTGTTGCTTGTAGATAACCTCATAAGTGACTAAATCTATTTGGATAGAAGTTTTGTGCCTCCTAATGTGTTAGTTGTCCTTTTTAAAAGTAAATTTTGTAACAAGCTAGCCATAGCTAGCGTCGGAATCTTGGAATCATAAAACGGATTTTGTATTAAGCTAGCTAGTGCCGAAATCTTAGAATCATAAAACAGATTTTGTGGCCCAATCCAGTATATATGGTAGTTAACTGTGTTTCTAAATGAGTTTCTACTACCGGATCCTCTTGTAGGTTCGAGCAAAACACAAAGAAGTCTGTCTGCATAAGGATAGTCCGCTTGGAGAAACTATACTGGAATGTTACAACTGTGGATGTCGAAATGTGTTCCTTCTTGGATTTATATCTGCCAAGACCGAGAGTGTGGTTGTTCTTCTTTGCAGAGAGCCTTGCTTGAATGTCAATGCATTGAAAGACATGAACTGGGACCTTAGCCAGTGGTGCCCCCTTATTGATGATAGGTGTTTTCTACAGTGGCTTGTTAAGGTTGGCGGCTTTTTTTTCTTCCCTAAACAGTCTGTTGTTGCCAGAACTTCTAACATTTTGTACGTCACAGATCCCATCTGAACAGGAGCAGTTGAGAGCTCGCCAAATTAGTGCTCAGCAAATAAATAAAGTTGAAGAACTTTGGAAAAGTAATCCTGATGCTACCCTTGAAGATCTTGAAAAGCCTGGTGTTGATGATGAGCCTCAACCAGTGGCGGTAAAATATGAAGACGCTTATCAGGTACACCTTTATATATATATATATATATATAATGAGAAGGCAAGTGAAGTTTCGAGTTCATTTCACATCATCTAATGGGTCGAACACTTTCCGTTGCAGTATCAAAATGTGTTTGCTCCGCTTATTAAGCTTGAAGCAGATTATGATAAAGTACGTACTAGTTCTGTGTGTCTTTTTTTTTAACCATAGAGATTATTTGGGGCATTTCTTTATGATACTTTTTATATTTTGACACTCCATTCTCTATTGTAGAGCCTAACTTAGCCAACTTTGTTTCTTTGACATTTTATCGTTTATTTCCTCTAGATGATGAAAGAATCACAAAGCAAGGACAATGTGACTGTTCGTTGGGATATTGGTCTTAACAAAAAGCGCATTGCATATTTTGTATTCCCAAAGGTGCCTTATTGTGATGCTTTTACCACTTTGCTTATTCAGTCTTGAATTATTTTCGTGCTCCAAATAGATTTTATCATGAGTTAATCTTTGTCAATATCACAAAAACTGAGCTGATTGATCTGATGTCTAGGAGGACAATGAGTTACGCCTTGTACCTGGTGATGAGCTGCGATTGCGGTATTCAGGGGATGCAGCTCATCCAGCATGGCAATCAGTTGGGCATGTGGTATGCATCTCTGTACTTCAATGATTTTTTTCACTTTGACCAAAATGATTAGTGGTTGCTTGTGGATAAATTTTGTGCTTTTTACTTGTCCTTTCATTGTCTAGAGATCATCATATCATTAGTCAAGTAATTTGAATGGTATATTGAGTAGAGGAAATGTTATTTCAGATCAAGCTAACTGCACAAGAGGAGGTTGCACTTGAGCTTCGTGCTAGTCAGGTAACACTAACTTGCTTTGTCTTCTTCTGTAATTTCTTGATATTTAGGGCTAACAGTTACTTTATCCCCAGGGAGTTCCTGTTGATGTGAATCATGGTTTTAGTGTCGATTTTGTGTGGAAAAGTACAAGTTTTGATCGAATGCAGGGTGCAATGAAAACGTTTGCTGTGGATGAGACAAGTGTTAGCGGGTAGGTTGACTTGCAATCATATTTGGGCCTGTAACATCTGGAATGAGACATGTTGAGCATAGAACCATTTAAAGTTTGTCAATTTAAGATGGAATTTAGGGGACTATGTGAATAGCAGCTCTTGCTTCTCAGTATTTCCCGTTTTATAGTTGCTACCTTTTGAAAGCATAATTGCCTTATTAATTGGTTTTAGGACCTTTTTGACTTCCTCAGTCTTATTTGTATTTATATGTATGGTTAACTCCACCTGTGGTGGATGTCATGTTATAATTTTTACTTGCAATGTTTTGTTATGTGGCAGGTACATATACCACCATTTGTTGGGCCACGAAGTGGAGGTTCAAATGGTTCGTAATACACTGCCTCGCCGGTTTGGTGCACCTGGTCTTCCGGAGCTGAATGCATCTCAAGTACTCTTTCATAAATTCCTCCCAGTTGGTTGTGTTTGCAATTTTATAACCAGAACAGACCGTACTGATCTTTCATTTGGGTGAAACTACTTTAAAGTCATGGTTGGATGGCTTTAGAATGCTCAAAATTGTAAACGTTTTGATCTGATATTTTACAAGGCTAGAAAAATTCCTTGTTAATCGTTCCCCAGTGGACAGATCCAAGATTTCTCTTATTATCTGTCAATGAACTTGAAATTTTAACTTTTACTGTGCTGAATCATTTAGTAATTTTGTGGTTTAGGTAGATTTCGTGCTTAAGTTTTTATATTCTTTTAATCCATTTCCCTATAGATAGGATTAAAACCATACCTTTGAGTAGCAAAATGATTGTTGTGTTTACTCATTTTGTGTTGCCAATGTTAAGGATCAAGTTCCGCACTCATCTGATGTGACCATGTTCAAAGTTGATCTTTTTCTAATGACAGGTTTTTGCCGTGAAGAATGTCCTTCAGAGGCCTATAAACTTGATTCAAGGTCCACCTGGAACAGGAAAAACTGTCACTTCCGCAGCCATTGTATATCACATGGCGAAACAGGGCCAGGGACAGGTAACTTCTTTGAAATTTAATTTCCTTTTTCAGCATTTGTCAAAAATTAATGGTACATAGAATCTTGTATTAGGTATTGGTATGTGCCCCAAGTAATGTGGCTGTAGATCAGCTTGCTGAAAAGATAAGTGCCACTGGATTAAAGGTATAGAGCTTGTCCCTACCTATAGTTGCATCAACTTAATATTATTCTATTTATATATGGCAATCATTTGTTTCACTCTAGTATGGCTTGGAAACAACTTTAATGCATGTTATGATGTAAGAATATGAAGAAACATTAACTGTAACATGGAAAAATTGCTAACTTATTAGTGAGCTTGTTGCTAGAAGATTTTTTTTTTTCATTTCGTTTCATGACCTTTCCTAAACTGAAAATTACAACTATTAAAGATGTGCTCTGTCGAAGGCAGCTTTTAGAGCTGGTCTAATTGCAGTAAATATAATGTTGTTTTTCTTTTTTACACCAAAATAAAGAACAGACTTTGTAGCCTGATTCTCATAATCCACTGTCACTAATTTATTTGACATCACTTTTGGCTTATGATGTCTCCTTTTATGGTGTCATCAAATGAAATTGTACATCTAGTCCTTTGCTTGAAAAGTCTCTTATTTATTAAAAGCTGCAGTATACAGACAAATAGACAAGGTCATCCTCTCATATTGTCAATTACTTTAGTCTCTCTGTCTCTCTGTAGCCCCCCTGTTTTTTTGTACAGTTGATTTATGTGTGTCTTGGTGGAGGAAGTATAAATAGGACTTCTGTTCCTAGTTCAATGTGTGCTAAATGATTTCTAAGTTGTTAGATTCCTTTCTTTTCAATTAGTAAATATGTGTCTCCTGAGTTTCATTAATTTTGCTCAAACTCAGGTGGTTAGGCTATGTGCAAAATCAAGGGAAGCTGTGAGTTCTCCTGTTGAGCATCTTACCCTTCACTATCAGGTTTGTCGATTTGTAGGCTTAAACTATTCTCTTTTATACTCAACTTCCTCCCTTTATGGTTAATGAAATTTGTGTTTTTGCAGGTTAGACATCTAGACACGTCAGAGAAGAGTGAACTTCACAAGTTGCAACAATTGAAAGATGAGCAAGGTTTGGTGTTATTTGTTCTGTTGAGATTTAAACAGTTTTGTTGGGACTAACTGTGCAACTTTAACACAATTTTGTTGTTGATTTATGAGATTGATAAGCTATTTTTATATGTTGCTTTTGAAGTGGAATTCTTAGAGTCATTCTAATATTATTTTTTTCCCCCTTTCTGTTGTTTGTTCCCTCTGCAAACCCAATTGGAAAAATGGAATACTATATGAACAGGAGAACTGTCAAGTAGTGATGAGAAGAAGTATAAAGCTTTGAAGCGTGCAACAGAGAGGGAAATTTCCCAGAGTGCTGATGTCATTTGTTGCACTTGTGTTGGTGCTGGAGATCCTCGATTAGCAAATTTTAGATTCCGTCAGGTTGAATGCATGTGATTTTGTATTTGACTATATTTAAAGCTTTTGAAGGCCTCTCATATTTTGTTCTGTTTAGGTACTTATCGATGAGTCTACTCAGGCAACAGAACCTGAGTGTCTCATTCCATTAGTTCTTGGGGCGAAGCAGGTACTTGAGATGGCATCTGGATTTGTTTTAGCCTGATCTACTATAAATTCTTTTGTGTTCTAACAGAACCTTCTTTACTAGGTTGTTCTTGTTGGTGATCATTGCCAGCTTGGCCCTGTGATAATGTGCAAGAAAGCAGCTCGTGCTGGACTGGCTCAGTCTCTCTTTGAACGCCTTGTTCTACTTGGTGTGAAACCAATTAGATTGCAGGTAATTGTCTTATTTCACATCTGTCTGTGTGGATATGCTCATCCATTGTCTGCATGAATACGTAAATTGTGGAGTGTTCTTATTCTTCTAGAATGAATCAATAATTGCTGTGATGTCATCCATACTTAGATGGGATATTGACATTATGTTTGCATTTAGGGGGAAAAAAAAATAGAGCCTGTTGTACATGGGAGGTATTGCAATTGTGGTGTGGAGATTGTCTAGTGTTTTAGACATGAACAAGTTCAAGAAGTCAATATTATTTCTTCATTTGAAAGCATTGAAGGATCTGGCGCATCAATTCACACTGAAATATCTTCCCCTCATATGTTCATCTGGGCATTTGTTGTAGATTCCTAACATGTTAACATCTTAATGACCTTTACAAAAATGGGTCCCACTGCCAGTGGCGAAGCTCAGCTAACTTTTAAGGAGGGGCGAATCAAAACAAATTATATATATATATGTAATAGTATATATATACTAGTGTGTATATATATACTAATACTTTAAAAAAAATTCATTAAGGGTGGCGGTAGCCCCCCCTTGTCCCCCTGGGCTACCGCCATTGCCCACTGCTGATTGAACTTGTTGTTCTCTTTAGGAATTTGTTTAAAGCTTTGAGCATCTATGTATTTAAATTTCTCCAGATTTTGAAATGCCAAGACATGCATCTTGAATAGTATGATTTTCCTGTTTGCTGCCTCGAATATTTTTTGAATGCCGTCATGTGTATGACTTGCACCCAAACTGTACCTAGAAGTTTCTGTATTATGGTTGCAAGTTACAATTATGGAACTGGTATCTCTAAATTGATTCCTCATGCAAATTCTTTATCCTTTTCTGTATATTGCCAAGCCAAGACACGCATTTTCAATAGTATGACTTGCCTGTCCGCTGCATAATGTATGTTTGATGTTGTTATGTGTATCATTTGCACAAAAATATTCTGCACATAATTATGGAATTGATGTCTCTAAATTGATTCCTTGTGCTAATTCTTTCTATTTTTTTCTAGAAATTAGTCCAAGGCTTGCTTTTGAAATCATGGGATTGAAAACTTTATTATCAAGAGTATCTATCTTTTATTGCTTTGATTTAATGATTGTTGAGTTTGACCTTCTTTTATTGGTGGCTCTTGCTGAACTCAACTTTTTAAACTTTCACTTACCTTAACAAAGCTTTCTTCTGAGATTAATAATTTCAGTCATCACAAAAGTCATACTGTTCATATATGTGATTAGCATTTCATTCTTTTTCTTGGTGATATGTGTTGAAGCTCAAGGTAGTTCTGATTGCTTTGCCTTGTTTCATATTTTTGTGAGGCAACTAGCAAGAATTTGTGAATTAGAAGTTTATTCAGTTGTCTTTTAATGAAATATAATTCCTATTGGAAGTATCAAGAATGCTGATATAACTTATTCTATTCTGACAAATATAGGTTCAATATCGAATGCATCCAGCACTTTCAGAATTTCCTTCGAACAGCTTTTATGAGGGGACCTTGCAAAATGGTGTGACTGTCAATGAGAGGCAATTGACAGGCATTGATTTTCCATGGCCTGTGCCTAATCGTCCCATGTTTTTCTATGTCCAGGTATTAAAACATCCATTACAGTCTTCCATGATTTTGCATTGACGTCCATCTGAATAAACCATTCACCTGTTCTACTATAATTTTCCTATGCCAGTTTTTCTAACTACATAACTTTTCTTTAGATGGGACAAGAAGAGATAAGTGCCAGTGGCACATCCTACTTAAATCGAACTGAGGCTGCAAATGTTGAAAAGATTGTAACTACTTTCTTAAGGAGTGGTGTAGTCCCTAGTCAGGTATGTTTTCAAAATCTTTTTATGGTCCAATTTCATGTGGATCCACTACATGTTAATCAGAGCCATTGTGTTGTAGATTGGGGTGATAACTCCGTATGAGGGTCAGAGAGCATATATTGTGAATTATATGTCTAGAAATGGTGCTCTCCGGCAGCAACTGTACAAGGAAATTGAGGTAATTGATTGCTTTCAATTCAGATGTATACCCCTTTTGATATTTGATATCAGTTCCTATGTTTTTATTTGTTCTGACTTGGATGTCATGGAATTAAGCAAGGGAATTAACCTCGTCCATTAACAAATAAGAAGACTAATACAGTCTCTTATGTACATGATAATGTGGAAACCTCATTCACAAGGATGGCTGTTCATATGGTTTGGAGTTTACTTTAGATCTTTAATTGTAACTGATATTTTCATTGTGATCTTTCAGGTTGCAAGTGTTGATTCCTTTCAAGGAAGGGAAAAGGACTACATTATCTTGTCTTGTGTTCGGAGTAACGAGCATCAGGTTGGTGCCCAAATTTTGTTATCTTTCTCTGTTCAGGGTTTTAAATTGCAGCCATATTCTTACTGCAATAGGCTGCAACTGCAGTGTAATCCTATTCACATTTGCAGCTGCATATTGTGATTGCAATACCATTGTGTTGTGGTTGATTGGGGGTGTAAGCTGCAATATTGTGGTTGTGGACCATGTTGTTACTGCAATAGTCTGCAATTGAGTTTAAATGATATTCACATCTGCAGCGGCATATTGCAGCCGCAATGTTGTTGTGTTCCAGCTGGTTGCCTTTTGTGTAAGAGTCCGCCACGACTGTTTGGTTATGCTGGAAGAAAAAGTAAAACTACCATTCACTAACAGGAGAAGAAACTTATAAGACAGACAGAAGCATAGAAGAGTGAATAGTACAGGCCCTTTTTGTACACTAGAAACCAAATAACAGTTAAGAAAACTGAAGAGAAATCAAAGCCACCATCAGAACAACCAATATGATTACAGAAATCCCAATAACAAAAGGCAACAAGAACTGAAGCTTGAAATCCAATAATTTTAATACCTTCAATCATGAATCAAATTATCCTAAGAAGCAAAATGTAATTAAAAAATACAGCAGTCAAAAGGGTAGTGAAGCAAAGAAAAGTTATGAACCCTTTGATTTGGCCAATAGCTATGTAAGAGCACTTTGCTTTTCAAACATCATATTTTTCAACTGAAAAATCCAGAACTCTCCCTATTTCTTGTGATATTATAAATGTCATAGCATAGATTGCTTGTTAGATATTTGTCCAAAGCACTTATCTAAGGACACTTTTGAGTGTTTCTATATTTCAGATGTGCATGGTATTGTCGCTGTTATTTTTTCATCATGGAATAAACACAGATTTTCTTGGTTTTTGAATTTGTTGTTACAAAATCATTAGAAGATAAATTTCAATCTGATTCTTTGCTATCTGATTCGCTAAGGTTTGCCCGTGTGAGGTATATTACAATTTAAAATAACATTTTGATATTCAAGTTCTGAACTCTTCTCTAGGGAATTGGATTTCTTAATGATCCTCGGAGGCTAAATGTTGCTTTAACACGTGCTCGATATGGTATTGTCATCCTGGGCAACCCTAAAGTTCTCAGCAAGCAGCTTCTCTGGAATAGCTTATTGACACATTACAAGGTAAGTGTCCACCAGATGGCTTCATGTTCGGCTTTAATCTAACAATTTAACATGGCTTAAAAGTGATAAACTTCAGAGCGCGAGTGCTTATGGGGAATTTGGTGTTCATATCACTCTTTCCTCACCAAATGTTATCTGCTTCACATGTTTCTCATGAATATGATTTCAGGAACATGAGTGCTTGGTTGAAGGACCTCTAAATAATTTGAAGCAAAGTATGGTTCAATTTCAAAAGCCAAAAAAGGTAGGTCAACCATATATAGTTTGGTAGTTAGCATTTATCTGTTCCATTATTATCAATTTTTCTTTAAACTTTTAGTCCAAATAAATTAGTTGTTAGAGATAAATGTACTGTGGTTTCATTGCTGCCCTTGTTCTTTAGCAGATTTATAATGATAGAAGGCTTTTCTTTGGAGGTGGGTCTGGAATTTTAGCTAATGACAGTTTTGGTGTGGTTTCAACATCTAGTCCAGGTGCAAGAAGCAGCCGTTCCAGGGGTATGCCACATTTCACTTTCTGATACAAGTTGCATGTCTTCTTTAAATTCAGCGTTGCACCTTTTGTAAAACTGTTAGTCATATTGATATGTTTCTAGTCAGGCATGATTTATAATGCTTTTGATTACAGGTTCTTATGTGCTGCCAGGCCCGCCTAATGGTACCCACAAGCCTGGTGTGCATCCCGCTGGGTTTCCTGTGCCTCGGGTCCCTATTCCACCATTTCATGGTGGTCCAACTTCCCAACCCTATGCTATTCCAACCCGTGGAGCTGTGCATGGGCCAGTAGGAGCTGTCCCACATGTCCCTCCTCCTGGAAGTCGAGGTTTTGGTGCTGGCCGTGGTAGTACTGGTGGTCCTATAGGTAGCCATCTCCCCCACCAACAAGGGTCACAGCAAGCTATTGGAAACATGGGATCTAACTACAACTTTCCCACCCTGGAGAATCCTAACAGTCAGCCATCTGTGGGTGGACCATTATCTCAACCTAGTTATGTTAATAATGTAATGACTACTGTCCTTTATTATCTGTTTTTCAATGAAATTGTTCTTTCATTGCTTTCTATAAAATTGACGATCTCTATCTTGTTGACCTTGATAATGTCTTTGTGGCTAATGTAGATGGCTGTTCAAGGATCAAGCCAAACATTTCGTGATGGATTTTCCATGGGAGGCATGTCTCAGGTTTGTCATTTTTTTTTCATCTTATGTTTGCTGAGTGTTCTCTTCATATAGAGTTTTCTGATTTGCCTGATAATGGTCTTTAATCAGGACTTTTTGGGTGATGACTTCAAAAGCCAGGGATCTCATGTTCCTTACAATATTGCTGACTTCTCCACTCAGGTATATGCTATAATTGTCCTGTTTCTTTTGTGGTCATCTGTTATTTATTTGGTCCCATGTTACAGACTACAGGGATTATTCAGGTCTAATTTTTAATTGTAGATAGATATAACACTAAGCTAGCTTTGTTCAGAAACATTGAGTTTATCCAGATGTTGTAACAAAGTAAAACATTCAAAGAAATGATGATCTCAAAAAGTAAGTGCCAATGAATTATCTGTCAAGTTTAATCTGTGCAACCTCTACAGCTGAAAAGTCACTATGCCATTGCATTTACAGCAATCTGCAACTTTAGAAGAACGTTGGAGATATATGCTATTTTTAGAAATTTGTGTTATGGAGTTCTTCAACTAAATAGAGCCTTATTTTGTTCAGTGGATATGCAACCATTTTCTCATGCCTCTAACTTCTTGCAGGCATCTCAAAGTGGATATGCAGTTGATTATGTTACACAAGGAGCCCAGGGTAGTTTTCCAGGAAGTTTTTTGAATCAAAATTCCCAAGCTGGATATTCACGTTTTGGTTCTGGAAATGATTTCATGTCTCAGGTTTGCTTATGTTGAAACATGCTTTACTTCTATTTTAACTACATCTATTTTTTCTTTCCTGATGTACTAATCCTCTTCTGCAGGATTACATGGCTCATGGATCGCAAGGACTATTCACTCAGGTTGGCTTCAATGAAACTTCCCAAGATGATGCAGCTCAAAGCCAGTTTGGCCTAGCCAATCCAAATCCTCTTCAGTCCCAGGTTTTCTTTACTCTCCAACGAAACAATTTTAGTAGATGAATGTAATAATCTTTTATACTTCCGAAACACAGGAACTCTGGGGGGATAAATGTTGGATGATTTTGTCAGTATATTGCTTTGATTATTTCTGTGAGGTGTGTTTTTTTAATTTTTTCCCTGTATGCAGGGCATGATGAATTCTCTATACTCTCAGCCCTTTGCCCATTACAATACACAGCCATTGAACTTGCAGGCTCCTCAACAGCAGCCTCAGCAGGGTCAGGGACGGGGTCAGGGCTCCCAAAACCAGAAAATCCACTACAGTGGTTGAGGGGCCACTGAGGCTTTTGACTTTGTTGGGTTATAATCTTTGATTCAGCAACTTGGTGTGTGCTGCCATATGTGCTCCAGTATCCCCTGCATGAGTGCAGAAAAGTTTACTGTCTCTTTGAGGTCAGTTTGATACTCTTTACTTGGATGTAAAGAAGACATGGGATGGTAAAAAAGTAAAAGATAACCGGAGTTGGCAATAGCTATGCTATGAGCTCTACAAGCACTGCAGATTGCACATCCAGAGGCTGAGAAAGAAAAGAATAACCCCGATTGTGTTTTGTGAAAGTTAAGATTGTTCCTATGGAGAGCATTACATTACATGGAATGTTTTTGTCGAAAGGGTTGGACGTGACAATAACACTTTTTGGCATACAAGGGATCTCCATTATCAGTACGGAAGCAATAGCTACTTCCACATGGAAAATATTGTACAGCGTGGCAGGGGGAAGTCGGTGATCTAACCCTTTCAGCAGTTCCTGACATGTAATCTAACTCTTTATCGATTATTTTATAAGACAATGGCGAAATGTTGGGAGTGAAATGTTTTAGATGGTATATGTGATATGTAGGCGTGGAATTTGATTTTATGTTGAAATTTGGTTTGTTTTTGGAGTTCTTTCATAGTCCCATTCTATTTTTGGGAGCAGAAATCTAAAGGGATGTACCATTTTAGAGCATGTTTGAGTATATATACCTTGGTGGGCGATTGTTTGTTTCTACTACTACCCTTTTCCCCGTTATTTCATTTGGCATAAAAAAAATTCTGAATTATGTAACTACTGCTAGGTAGTGATTTAATAGACACGCGCGGTAACTCCTGCAACCGGTTCTCGAAGCAATACGTTGTGCGCTGTGTAAACAAGGTATCTGATCTTAGCGAATCTGATGATGGTTTTGATAACTGCGGTTGATGATAGATAGGGCGTTACATGTGAACTCTTAAAAAATTGCTTGGGCACCATAAAAGGAGATCAAGTTGTGTCATTTGATCAAGCGTAATGAAAAAAATCAATTGGTGGGGTGAGAGAGGCTCGAACTCTCGACCTCAGGATAACTCAGAAGCTATGAGACCTACGCGCTAGCCAACTGCGCCACCACCCCAACTCTCTTCATTGTTGATGGATTACTATAATTCTTAGACTCGTACCATTTCTTTTCTGTATTAACTACTTTATTGTTTTTATTGGAAGATACGCGGGGTGAGGGCTTAGGCATTTGCGAATAAATGTAGTTTAGTATCTCATAAAATATATTATTAGTTTATGTTTGATAAAAAAAAATCTAGTGAGCAAATTAGAGTAACAAAGTTGGGGAATTCACATTTATGATTAGAACAAGCTTTCATTACCAAGTTTGATAATTGGAGTGAGATACATAGAAAGTAGTTTCTGAAACATTTCAATGATTGATGCCGTATGTTTACGCAACACCTATGACCTATGTCAGCTTTACTATCTTTTTAAATCTTGAAAAACAAGAAAAGTTTATAAAACTGACCCATGGTCAGCTTTACTATCTTTTCGTAACGTTCCAATTCCATTGGTAGTTAAATATAATTTGAGCATTTCCACCATAATTTGAATGAATTATAAGAAGAAGACAACTTCCATTTCCATAATTATACTTTGCAACACTTTTTAAACTAAATTTGACTACATATTTGAGAGGAAGCTCTTCCATTCGTGTTGTCAATACTATCACTGATCGTTTGTTGGGATTTCTCTCTGTGTAAAATTTTCAAAAATTCATTTAACTCCTCATCGTCAATGATGAGGCCCCAACATCAATCTCCAAATCAATTGTGCTGTCTAGTATGCTAAAAACATACTTGATTTTCATAATAGATAGATCAATCATGTACTGTATTGTATGGTTGATGAATGATAAAAAAGCATCGAGTGATTTATTTCTATAACGGAGTCTCCCGTAACTTATGAGAGTTGTGAAATCGATGTATGCATTTTTTGAGTAAGAAATTAGGAATATCTGTATTATGGAATATTGGTAGTGACGGGGGGTTGTTTGTAATATGAAAAAAAATAGTAAGAAACACGCGACTTCATGTTAGAGTGAAATTAATAGCAAGGACCTCTAAAAAAGTGAAATTAAACATGAAACTATAATTCTCATGTAACGAGAGAAACAAACTCTAAAATGTGTGGAGAGAGACTAACGGTTGGTTGGATTTCTAAGATAAGACAATAATTTTGTAGTGTATAGCTTTTTCATTTTTTATAAAGTCATTAATTACAAGATCGTTTAAAACCTTTAACAGTAAGCACAAAGTACAAAAAGAGAGTTTAAACCTTTCGGTAAGGATTGATACCAGTGCTAGCTCTCATAACATTTTTTTTCATTTTTATAGAAAAAGCCTATGGTTCCTTCAAAGTCAAATTAGGTTTAAAATCTAACTCTAATTATAATTATAATAAAATTAAATATCTTATATTTGATCCATAATTTTTTTAACTTCAAAATTAAGTCTTAACTTAATTTAAATTAAAAAATCTCTCTTTAATTGCTCTATATGTGTGACTCGTATTTGATACGTTAACAATGGTTAAATAAATTAAAATTTTAATTTATATGTAATTCTTTAATTAAATAATATATAATCATAGAGTAATATTGATACCTAATAACGTATCAAGATCAACCAAATATTAGAAATATCAAGTTAATTTCACTTAATTTATCTATGCATAATGTAACATATAAATTAATCATTTCTTCATCTAATGTTTTAATTAGACATAGAATATGAAATTAATGTCTACTATATTTATATCCAATTATATTCATTCTTTCTAATTAATAATTGATTTATATTGATATTTAAGAATAATCTTTTCACATCTCATTTCACTTTACACAAAGAATTATTAAATCATTATTGATTAAGATAAATAGAATATTCTTCCTAATTACTTTGTAGTAACGAATCATTTATTGACTTACTCAACTATTTCTATATATCTCATACTATATCCACACACTAAAAATTAGGTTGCCCTTAAAACAATAGGTCATAAGCTGCATTAAAACATAAAAATTTCTCATATGAGATACTTTGATTATCAAGTTTAATGATCAATTATACCATTATAATTAAGACATCCTATATATATAATATTCATGTTCCATTTAAGATCCTCATATTGGAGTCAATTTAATAAACTTATTTTCTAATAATTACCCTCACAATTGGTTAAATATTTTCATACTTTAATTTATGAGATTCTTACTTTCTTCAAAAGAAAGATATATAATGTATGTTTTACTTTTCTATCAATATCTTGACTTATGAAACTATAATTAGGAATAATTTAGAAATAATGCCTAGATGTAATTTGAATATCATAATTATGATATTTATATGGATTTTTGTCTTTAGTGTTAAGCATTAAATATAATTAGAAAAAGGTTTAATTATAAAAATTCTCAATCTTATTTTAATTTTTCAATATTAGTTCTAACTTTAAAAAATAGGGATAAAATGCTTCAACTTTCAATTTTTAGCAAATATAGCTCGATGTTAGGCTCTCCATTAATGTGGATGAGGTGGTTAGCCATGTCAAATTAGCATTTTACCACGTGGTTGCCACATATTATATTTGTGTCATATGAATTTGATTATTTAATAAATTAAATATATTGAACACCCTAAAATAACCATAAAGTAAAACATATGAAATAATGTATAATTATTTTAGGATTTTTGATATTTTAATTGATTAAATAATAAAATTCATACATGGTACAAATGCAATATGTGATAGCCACATGATTACTCTGACATAGCTCTTTATGTCATCCACATTAATAGAGAACTTAACATCGAGTTATTTTTGCTAAAATTTGAAAGTTGGGGTTAATATTGCAAAATTGAGTAAATTTATAATTTTTTTACAATTAACTCTTATCAAAAATACAAAAATAATGCTTCATGAAATAAATAAATAATTTCATATAATAGTCACTTGGTTGCAAGAGCTTAAACTTATAATTTCTCACTTTTACTAAAGTCAATAGCCAATATAGTTAATACCATATATCTTTATATGTCAAACATGTATCTTTTAAGAAAATGACTTAGTGAAAGAATTCATAAGATTCTCCTACTATCTCTTTAATTAAGTAAAACAACCTGACTATATGCTTGGACAACTATTGGCTCAACAATACTAAGAATCATTCTAAGTTCATTGATGAATTTGTTAATATAATCGCTTTCTTTGCTTCCTCAAACATCAAAATGTTCTAGACCTTGGGTGTATAATCAACAATGGTTTTTTTAACTACACGACCATTTAAGTAAAGATACATCTTGACTGGATATGCTATCATTATGATCAAATTGAAAACTAGTAAATGAATAACCCTAAACTATTAGTTTAGCTCTTTTATAAACCAAGAAAACATTTTTTAGTTCCTTTTAAGTACTTTAATATGTTTTTCACATCAATTAAGTGATCATCACTAGGATTGGCTTAAAGTTTGTTTTTTATGCTCAAAGTATAAAAAACATATGATCTAATACATAGCATCACATTCACGATAGATCTAATAATTGAAGCATATGAAATATATTCGATTTTATATCTTTTCTTGTGTCTTTGGATGCATACTCTTCAAGAGAGAATTCCTATGTGATATGGGTATGAATCTCCTTTTGGAAATATCTATACTAAACCTCTTTAACACTTCATCTTTATACATTGATTAGGACGAACTAAGCAATCTTTTTTATCAATATTTATTTATTTATTTTTATTATTGGAATATAAGCTGCTTCTCCTATATCTTTTATGAAGAAGGTCTTGGATAACCAAACCCTTACATATCAAAATATCAATATGTCATTTCCAATTAACAATATATCATCCATATATAGTACTAGAAAGATGACTAAATTCCCACTAACCTTCCTATAGAGACAAACTACAATTAAAATTTTTATTGCCATATCAAAATTGATGTTCTAACTTTTTAAAATTTTCTTAGTCTATAAATGTACCTTTATAACTTGATTAAGAAAACTTTTGGATTCAAAACCTTCATTTTAGTAATAAACATATCCTCAACAAATTCCTATCGAGAAATGTTGTTTTAACATCTATTTTTTAAAATTTCATGATTATGGAATATGACTATGCCCAATAAGATTCTTATGGACTTAAGCATTGGTGCTGACGAAAATGTTTCATCAAAATTAACTCCTTATTTTTTATGTAACCTTTGGTCAGTAGCTTTGCTTTATACAAGTGTATATTGCCATATATATTGGTTTTTCTCTTTCAAACTCACTTGCATATAATATATACAAGCACATTGGGTGCATCCACCAACCATAAATGGTAATGTACATGGATTTTATTTTAGATCTTATAGCATTATGTCATTTTAAATAATTAATATCAGACATTACTTTCTTCAAAATAGGAGAATCATTATCCACAAGCAATTCATCTTCTTTTCCCTTTTTAATATATAGATCAAATATAGTTAGGGGACAATGTATCCTACTAGTGCATTATAAGCTATTTGTCTTTTATAATAAACATATCCTCAAATAAGTACTTAAGGTTTTGAGATTTATAAATTAACTCTTAATGTTAATATATATTCATAAAAGTGCCCTAATAAGAATAATTTATTAAATAATCTATTATGAGGAAAAAGGTGTATTCATATAGTGAAAGAAATTAAAGCACTTTTTAAGTTTCATATAAATAAAGATTATTCTATTAATGTTATCATTGAGGGTTAACTTATAAACTTTAAAACATTATGTTTTGTTTAAATTTTCATAAAAAACTTAATCCATATATTTTACGTTATTAATAATAAATAAAAATCCATTTAGATATAAATATAAATAAAAAAGTTTGTTGTAATAATTGGAACATAATTATTTAGTTATAATGCAAGTCATAAGGTAGAGCTAAACTATAAGTTTCTATAGTTAATGCAATAATCCTTGCTCTATTGACAACTTGTAGGCTCGTTTAGCCTTTCCTCAATTATCTACTCCTTATTAGAACATGCACATTATTACAAATATGAGAACCATAACAAATATATAATATCCAAGATTGTCGAACAAAATTAAAAAGATTATTCTCAACAAAAAACATGCCTGAGGATGAAGCTTTCTTAAGCTTATTCTCTTTCATGCTAACACAGAAAAAATTTACAATTCCTCTCCTATTGTCCACTAACTTCATAACAAAAATATGCATGCTTATCATTATTCTTCTTGAAACTACCAGTTGGCTTTTCTATTTTAGTATAAGCCTTATATTTCTTATTCTTATATTTTTTAGAGCTATTTTTCTTTAGAAGAATTCACAATAAGAACATTACTATGTTCCTTTTTAAGGCACTCTTTTATAGCCTTTAGAATATTTAAGAGTTCAGGTAATATTGTATCCCTTTAGTTCATTTGATAATCTATGATAAGTCGTGAAAAGCTCAAAGTAAAAAACTAAAGTACCTAATTAATGCTTAACTTATATTTTAAGATAAAACCTAATTGGATTTTTTTAACGTAACTAATGATCTTTAATATATATAACTCTACTAAAGAACCTTCTATCATCTTTCATCTATATATTTCACTAAACTTTCTATAGCTTTCCACCCTACTTTGTGCATTAAACAACTCCTTGAGATGTAAAATTATAGTAGGAGTGCCCATCTTCTCATGTTGCTTGTATAGATAAGGTGACATACTTCAATCAATGATTTTTCAAAAAGTGAAAAACTAAGGAACATGCTTCCAAAAATAAAAATTCGCAGGACATACATCATCATTTTTAATATTATATGTTGGAAAATAAACGCAAGATCAAATATAAGTGCAGCGGAATGAATTTAAAATTTTCCACAAAATCAACTTTAACAAAGTTTAATCGGAAACATAAAACAAGAAATTAACAATCATACTAACCTGAGTCGATTTCTTGTTGTAATTGTTTCTTTCATCATGAATCCGTCAATCCACGAGCCGTTCAATCGTCCGGCCTCTAATGATATCCACAGATCTTTTCAGAGAATTTCTAATTTGAGAGGAAAAATGTAAGAAGTGCTAGCTCCAAATTTTCTAATTTTTCCTTTTATATGAAAAATCATATT
>JANIIA010000001.1:26596115-26618129 GCA_027478495.1 Erythroxylum alaternifolium
AATTTATTTTTAATTAATATCAGGGGCCCATTTTTTCTCTTTCGCCCCGGGCCTATAAAATCTCAGGACCGGCCCTGACTCCACAACATAATGCAATATCTCAGTGGAGAAATCATATTCTATTAGATATGATATGTTCCATGATGAGTCATGTAGTCCTTTTTGTCTTCTTTTGGAAATATGTCGTTAAAACTGTTGATTACCTTCTAAATAGAGTTCCATTCGAATCAGTTGACTAGACACCATATGAGATGGACTGGTAGTAGACCAAGGTTGTCACATTTAAAGATTTGAAAATGTGATGGTTATGCGAAGTGTGCAATATCTGATAAGCTTCAAGCTAAATCAAACAAATACCTTGAGCAAAAGGTGTTTGTCTTAACATATATTACATTCTTAGAAAAAGAATTTATTCTCAGGGAAAGTAGGAGTGAGGTATAACTTAGAGAAGTTTAAAAGACACAAATTTACATCCAGATGGGACAAAAACTTTAAGTTAATACATATCATGTACAATTGAGGGTTCAAGAGACACATAGTCTACGATGCACTAGTAGAATACGTCGGCCCCTGCTAAATCAAATCTACATATTAAAAAGGGCAAGCAAAAAGTATCGCTCATACATGATGAGCGTACTACTTTTAAAGAAGCAACTCTGACATTGATTTTTTAAAATGACATGAAGCCATGAGATCTGAAATGACATTCATGTACACTAACCAAATATGAACTTTAGTGAATGCACTTGATGGTATTGTACATATTGGATACAAATGGATTTTTAAGAGAATGATATTGATGCTAATGTACATATATATAAAGCAAGGTTATTGGCTAAAGGCTGCAAATAAAAACAAGAAGTTGATTTTGATGAAACCTTTTCTCTAGTAGCTATGCTTAAATCCACAAGGATCTTATTGGCTATAACCGCATATCATGATTATGAAATTTGGATGATGGATATCAAAAAAATATTTCTCAATGGGAATTTGCTTGAGGATGTGTATATTACACAACCTGAGGGTTTTAAATCCAAGAGATTTCCTAATCAAGTATGCAAGTTGCAAAAGTTTATTTATGGACTTAAGCAAGCGTCAAAGAGTTGGAACATTTGTTTTGATAAAACAATTAAAAAGCTCAATTTTATAAAAAATGTGGATGAATCATGTGTCTATAAGAAGGTTAGTGAGCGTGCGGTTATTTTCCTGATGTTATATGTGGATGATATATTGTTGATTGAAACTGACATACCAATGCTTCAATCTGTAAAGATTTAATTATCCAAGAACTTTTCCATGAAGGATATAGGAGAAGTAGCCTATATTATCGGAATAAAAATCTATGGAGATAGATCTTGGCTTATCCTAATTCATGTACATACATAAAAGTGCTAAAAAGATTTAGTATGGAGAATTCCAAAAAGGGATTCTTACCATATCGCATAGGATTTCTCTCTCACAGAGTATGTGTCCTAAGACACGAGAAGAGAGAGATAAAATGAATTGTGTCCCATATACTTTTATAATTGGATCAATCATGTATGTAATGCTAAGTACTAGACCAAATGTCTCTTATATTTTGAGTATAACGAGCAAGTTTTAATCCAATCTTGGTGATGGTCATTGGACGACTGTGGAAAACATCTTAAAGTACTTAAGAAGGACTAAAGATGTTTTCTTTGTCTATGAAGGAGTTGAACTGAGAGTATAGGGGTATTCAGATGATAGTTTTCAATCAGATCCAAATGATAGTTGGTTAAAATCAAGATACATCTTCACTCTGAATGGCAGTGCAATAAGTTGGAAGAGTTTTAAATAACTAATTATTACAAATTCCACAAAAATGATATAGCACATTTCAATGTTTGAGACAGCAAAGGAAGCGGTTTGGATCAAGAAGTTCATCAATGAACTTGGAATGATTTCTAGCATTATTAAGCCTATAGTATTGTACTGTGATAATAAAGACGCCATTATATAGGGAAAGAAACCAATGTCTCATCAATGGTTTAAACATGTACTCAGGAAGTTTCACTTTGTCAGTGAGAAAGTGAAGTGAAAAGACATAATAATGAAGTGAGTTGCTACTGAAGAGAATCTTGTATGTCCTCTCACCAAGCTATTATCTCATAAGAGAAATATTCAATATATGGATAGATATGATATTAGACATGCAGGTGATTGACTTTAGTGTAAGTAGAGATTGTTAATTTATGCCCTTTCAGCAAATCGAATGGTTGCAATTTTATGTATGACATTATTATTTTAATTAATAAAGGCATTATTTGTCTCTATATATTATGTTAATTACATTTGATATTTTACTATTAAGGGCAAAATCCTTAAAAGAAGTATCGTGTAGTTGAAATTATGATGATATCATAATTATGAAATTCAATTTGTATTTATACATTATTCTTAAATTATTCCTAGTTGTAGTTTCATCAATATGAGATATTGATAAAACGGTAAAACTAGTGTACATTATGTTTCTTTCTTGTAAAGAAAGTAATTGATCTTATAAATTAAAGTATACAAAATAATTAAATTAACATATAGATGCTTATTAGATAATAATTTACATTGAATTGACCCAATTATAAAGATCCCAAATGAAATATTACTTATTTGTCTGTGGATTTTCTCATTATGATGGTCGTATAATTGGTCTTTACATTTGAGATTATTAAGGAATCTCACATGAAAATTACTTTCTTTTGATTCTATTTATAACCTGTCCTTTTTAGGTTAGCTCAATTGTTAGTACTTAGTTGTAGTATGAACTATATGAAGATTGTTAAGTAAGTCAATAAATGATTTATCACTCTAAAGTAATTAGAGAGAATCTTTATTATTCTTGATTAGTAGTGGTTTAAAGAATTCTTTGACTATAGTGAATTGACATTTGAAAAAATATTTTTAAAATATCAATTATAGGTCAATTACTAATTAGCAATAACGAACATTATTGAATTCAAAACTGTCCAATTGGAACATTGGATGACGAAGGATTAAATTATACATCATAACTACGTATAGATAGATTAAACCACTTTAACATTCATGATTAAATTACACATCATAACAACCCATGGATAGGTTAAATCACTTTTACATTCTTGATATTTAATTTGGGTGGTTATGACATATTGGTAAACGTCAATCTTAATTTATAATTATACATTATTTAATTGGAGAATTAAAAATAAATTAAGAGAAGTTTTAATCTATTCAATTCTAATTATAAATTAAAATTAAAATTTATAATCATTGTCATTATATTAGGAACCTAATGTGTCGCATATAAAAAGCAGTTTAAAAAATCAATTTTAATTAAGTTGGACTTAATTTTAAATTTTGAGAAACTTTAGGGATCAAATATAAGATATTTGATTTTATTAAAACAAAAGTAATTATAATTAGTGTTTGATTTTAGTAATAATTGAAATATTTAATTTTAATGAAATTAAAACCCTAATGCTTTTTCTTTATATAAGAATAAGCGTAAAGGAGTTATCACTCCTGCTTAGTTTCTCTTACAAAGTTGAGTGTCTTTTTATTGTTCTGTGGATATTGTTAGAAGTTGAACGCGTGAAGATCTCGTAATTGACACATAGAAAAGATTTCAATAGGAATATTGAATCGGATATACTTTCATATTTTATGATTCGTAATTTTCAAATTATTCAATTATTGTGATCCGATCGAAAACTTTAAAATTTTATTTTTTGTTATGGCTGTGATTCGATCACGATTGGTTTCCTAACGTAATTGAAATGTCTCTGATTATAATCATATTTTGATAATTGTGACTAATGTTTTAAAAACTGAACAAAAAGTCAAACCGATAAGATAAGATTTTTAATGTTTAAAGATTCAATGTTGTCATAAAATTAGTTTAAGATTGAATAAAATAGAAAAATTTGAAAAATGATTAAAAAATATTATCCTTTCTCATCGAAAGATTTAAAATGTGGTTAAAAAAAGAGTTTGTTAAATAAAAATTAATTAATTAATTTTAATTTATAAAACTAGTTTATTAATTAATAAAATAATCAATTTTTTACAATAAAAATTATTAAATTAAAAAGAAATGGAGTCAACATTTTTACTAAGTGGCCAGGTCGTTTTTAAAACGTTCATTTCGACTTAATAAAGTATGTCAAATAAGAGATAAATCAGAATAATATGAGTTGGATGCGCATTTTGTCCAGTCCCCAATACAAGAGATGCTTGTTGATTTTACAGGTCACGTAACTTATTCCTGTGTTTTTTTTAATATAAATCCCAGTTAACTGTAAATTGATCTTGAATTTTAACATTTTTAAAATGTAACAAGTTCCCTTGAAATCACTATCTTTTTTACCTATATTTATTTAATCAATTTTGAAAATATAATAATATTTATTTAATCAATTTTGAAAATATAATAATCTTTTAATTATTTATTTGGAATAAATTATTCATTAAAAATTTATAAAAACTTATATTTTATCTAAAATTTTGAAAAATTAAATTATGAGATTATTTATATATATAGTTTTGGTATTATGTTAAATTTAGTAAATATTTTATTATTTTAAAAGGACAAAATTCATATTTTACTTAAAATTTTAATAAAACTGCTTTTTTCCGCTTCCTTATTCAATTTCATCTATAATTTAAAATATTAATAAAAGATGTAAATACCACCATCCGCAACGCTCCCTGTTACGTAGGGGGGCGCATGACGCCGCCCAATGACGACCGGCAGCCACGACAAGGTCCACTACGACTATTAATTCCCCATTATTTTCACCTTTTCTCAATCCATTATCAACTCTCTTTATCTCTCTTAAAATCTTAATCCATACGCTATAACTAACAATCGCACTTTATGTCTCACCAACAAACACTGCAACACATTGAGATAGAGAGAGAGAGTACTAATCAACGCTGTTGTCTCTTAGTTCCAGGAACACACCACCTGGCCATCTCAGACGACCCTAATTTGCAGACTCTACGAGACGTTTGATCATCTGTTCGCCACGACATCACATGCCATGCACACGCAGCTTCTTCTCCCTCAAACCACTTACCAATGTTTATTCATCGATTATTGAGTGAATCGCGGAATATCTTTTAATTTTCATTTATTGGGTCCGGGTATCCGATCTTATATTTGCTGATTTTATGCACTCCATCTCTCTCTCTCAGCAAAGTTAGTTGATCCGGTGAAAACTTTAGTTAGGTTTTTCGCGTTTGTATTTTACGTGAATTTCTGGGGAAGGACAAGAATTGTGCTTGTAAACTTGGAATCAAATCAATTGACATGGTGACAAGCAATTTGTTTCACTGTAAAAAGCACTCGTGGCCTTCCGAGGATTACGTTAGCAGAGCCACTTTACAACTGGTAATGTTTCTGCTTTGTTGCTGCGAAGATTCGTCACGAAGCAGTGAATTTTCGTGTTTTGAAGATATGGGTGTCGCAAATCTTTACTTTAGTCTCAAATCTTTACTTTACTATGAAGAAATAGACTTAATTTCATTGTTTTTGAGGGGTCTCGCTCGCTTCTCTCTGTGTCTCCTTAGGAGGCCTTGAAGTTCTTTTGTTTCTTCTCCTCTTTGTGTTTCAAGCCCACCAACTTGGGTAAGGAAATGAAAATAACGGAATCTTATTTTTACTCAAGTATGTGGGTACATTAAAAATGCATGGTTTCTGCGTCAACCCTATGTCTGTGGAACTGATCCCAAGTTTCAAAATCTGAGATTCAATCATAAAAGTAGGAGGCATTGATAATGGGTTTTATAGATCGCGGAAATAAAAGTATGAGGCATTATTTTTGAATCGTTCCGGATTCAATTACTTAGTATTGGTTCATGTGAGCGTGATGTGCTCTTTGTTGCATCTAAAAAGTACTTCATTTAGTTAATAGAAGCAGTTTCCTACCATATCTGTTCAATTCAGTCAGGATATTTAATATAGGGGTCAGTTCTTAAGTATCCATTTTTCTTCATCTTGTAGTTTGATTCTGATAGTGCTGCTCCACCCAAATATGCTTGGAGAAGGAGATTAAATAGTCATGCCAATATTCTGAAAGAATTTAGTGTTACATTCAAGGAAGCAATGAAGATGGTGAGCTATATGGTTTAATTTTAAGATACGATGAGTCCCCTGTCTCTAATTCTTATTATTGTAAGTTTTGTGTTAAATTATTTGGTTGGTTCTTGCTAATTTTTCTGGAAATATCAGGCTCGACTAGGTATACGACTTTGGTCCTACGTCCGGGAGGAGAAATCATATGGAAGGGTAAAATTTTCAATTTTGTTAATGTGAATTTGTCTTTTCATTAGTAGCTGAATGTATGCATGACTAAAATGCACCTGCCCTGTTTTTCAGAACGCACCTATTGATCCCTTTACACGTGAAAGTTGCAAGCCATCTGCTTCTCAGGGTGTCCCACTTGGAGGAATGGGGTATGTGGTTGGAAATTTGCTATTTCAATTCAGTCTACTGTTTAATTTCTCTGTCAGATTGTCAATATGACTTTCTATTGCAGAAGTGGAAGCATATCCAGAGGCTTCAGAGGCGAATTTAGGCAGTGGCAAATTGTACCTGGTACCCGCGAAGCTTCACCTGTCATGGCCAATCAGTTCTCTGTAAATTTCTGAACTTTAACTTTTTATTAACTGGTATGTGTTTTCTGTTTGCCAAAATGTCTTTAGCTGTTTGTTTTAGTGAGTGTTTTCAATCTGAACCCTGATGTAGTAGTTCTCCTGAACCATGATTTTGCAGTTCTTGTTCACCAAATGATCAATAGGAAAATTTCATGTATGTGATTTTGTGAGACGTAATCTATTGGTGAATGACTGTGCTTTACATGCATGGATTAACTTCGGTTGGTGATTTCTACACTAAAAATTAGGTCGAAAAATGATTTTAGGAAAATTCAATTAAATTTTCTATCCTAGTTTGTAAAAGTTTTTTTACGATGTTATTCATTAGTTAAATTAACTAACTATTTTTGGTTAAAATAAGAACTTTGATATTTCATTTTTGTGAAATTGCGGTCATTTTGAAGTTTGCTTTTGCTTCTCACAGTTGTAGATCATTTAAACCATGGTTCACCTTTGACAGTCTAGTTGTTTCATTGTATCTCTACAGATTTTTATATCTCGAGATGGTGGAAATAAAAGATATGCTTCAGTTCTGGCTCCTGGACAGCATGAAGGGTTAGGGTAAAATCAAAATTCTATGTAACACTGGTCCAGTGACTGAGAAACAAATCAGTCATCTAGACAATACAATGGTTGTTATCAATTTTGGGTTCTCACTGATACTGATAGTCGTTAATTTCCCTCACACAGGAAAGCTACTGATCATGGTATATCATCATGGGGCTGGAATTTGAGTGGCCAACATTCAACATATCATGCGCTGTTTCCTAGGGCATGGACAGTATATGATGGTAGCAACTTTTATTGCTTTCTGTTTTGTGAAAGATTGTATATTCCTCTCGTCCCTGTCTTAGTGATGATCTTTTATCCTTCAGGTGAACCAGACCCAGAGTTGAAGATCTCTTGCCGACAAATATCCCCATTCATACCACATAACTATAGGGATAGCAGTCTTCCTACTGCAGTTTTTGTCTACACAGTATGCTTCTCAAATCATTGATCAAGTCACACGAAAACAATTCTGAATATTTAATGGTTCCAAAAATACGTTTTCATGAATTTGATTGTCTGTATGTTGCAGTCCTTTTACTTAGGTTGTCGAAGTTCATAGACTGATGATAAAATGCAGAGCCAATGTGTTATCTTGCTAGTGATATCCATAAGTTCTTAGAATAAGTTGAGGGCTTTGCAATTTATATTTTCTAGCCAGTACATCGATAACCTTTTGTTGTTGTTTATTGTAAGAGAAGGGATATGCTGAATATAGTTTGATAACTTGAACTAAAGTTTTCTGGGCCATATAAACTTCTAATTTGATTGTACGCTCGTATTTTTAGATAGACTCAAGTGAGGAATTGGCTAGGGACTAATTACGGCTTTCCTGCTTTCTTTCCCATTCATTACACACGACCTCGTCTTAATTTTTAGCTGGATCCTGCCGGTTCTACTTTTTATGTAATTTTATGTTATTGTCAGGTAACTTTTTGGTAGAAAACCAGGTTGTCATTGTTTAACATGTCATACAATTCTTTTGATTCAAACAACTGTTGGATATAAGATATAGGAAAATTATCTTATTAATTGTAGTGTCCATACTGGGTCAAAGCATACACAAGCAACTTGAAGATTCCTAGTGCTAGGCTTATGTATCCTTCCAACTAATTTGGAGCTTATGTTGAAGAATTTTTTAAGCAAAAAGATTTAGATATGTTCTCACTGTCTCTTTGATCTTTGTTATGTATTGTTCCTTCCTTTTTGATGTTTCTTCATAGTATGACACTTGGCATCTATCTAGGGTTTTTTTTTCTTTATCTTGTGAAAATGTATCAAAATATCTCATCTGAAACACTGTCAACCCCTATTTTATTTTGACAATGGCCCCTAAAATTATTCAATATTTGTATTTGCTCTAATCTGCAACTGATGAAAATACACTTATGGAAGTTTTTATTTTTGAAAGTAGAACTTAAGAATTCCTGTTTCTCAGTTTAGTTTTCTGAATGACTATGTTTGTATTGTAGTTAGTGAACACTGGGAAGGAAAGAGCAAAAGTTAGCCTTCTTTTTACGTGGGCGGTAAGTTCTTGGTCTCACCAGATTTCTTTTGCACATTGGTGGAAATTTAGAGGAATTATGGATTCTTAAATGCAATTTGTTACTCTGTGATTTATGCAGAATTCCGTTGGAGGCATCTCATCTTTATCAGGAGATCATGTGAATGAGCCATTTATGTAAGTACATTTACTGTGTTGTTCTTTTTCCTTGTGTTGGTTCTTAGGTTTGAATCATGTTTTGATGTTGCTGTTCTTCCTGTCAGAGGCAAGGATGGAGTATCCGGTGTTCTTCTACATCACAAGCAAGTCATGAATCCTTAATAGCTCTATGTGATACTTGGTTTGCATATTTCTCTTGCTCATTTCATGGTTTTAGGTGAAGAAAAGTGTTTGTCTCACCCCTTAGAATAGCAACAAAATGGCAAAAGATGTGACAAAATTAGAGGCAAACCCATTATCACTACTTTCTGTGAATTCAGATCTTTCTTTAGAACTTGACCACTTTAAAGTACTGGTCTAGAAGATATGGTAGGGATTGAATGAATAGGATTGTTTATATGTACATATAGCTAGTGTCATTATATAGCTAGTGTCATTCTATGTCCAAGAATGAAACAGAGAAATGAATAGCTCAAAATCCATGTCTTAGATCCTGAAATGGTTACTTTTAATTTGTTTACTGATTTAAGGTGCAATAGGAATGGAAACAAGATTATGCAAGCCAAATTTTGTGGAAAGGACTATGGAGAGAAGAGGGGTTTCCTATCTTAGTTTAATTAAATTCTGAAAAAAAATTTGTTACTTCTTAAACTCTCGTTGTTCACCATATAGTAAGTAAATGCCTGCATAATTGGCAAACGTGTAGAAAGAAATCTTTTTAGAGTTTTCTGGTAGGATTGGATTGCTTATCCCACGGGGCTGATAGCCATAGTATATGTATGGAAGGGACAACTATCCAACTTGTCTGGTCCAGTCATTGCACCAACTGCCTAAAAATCCAACTCTCAGCAAAAGATATTCTTGCATGCATGATTCCATTTTTTGGTTGGCCATTACAACCAATAATTAAGAACCAGTCTGGCTGGACTAACCAAGTCAGGTGGTTGTGATAAAGTCCATCAAAGTTGAGATTATTAGGTAACTAACCACTTCATCAACTAATCTTAGACTGCACAATATGGGAGATCCAAATAGTCAGTAATAACCTTGACTGTTAGGGGAGACATCTTAGCATCTACTTTATCCTCAGTTTCCTCTCCCTCTCCCTTTAAAATTTACACTTAAAGCATTCACTTTACAATATCCAAAGTGGTTAAATGTACCTGGTAAAATAGGCAAATGCATGCTTCTGTATCTGAAGAACTTAAGTGTTTTTTGACTCATTATTTCCCATTGAATTGTGGCCATTTGTTCGTGGGTTTGAGATTGCAAGCATTTCTAATTCTGTGGCATTGCTGCAGGACTGCGAAGGGTAATCCCCCAGTTACTTTTGCAGTTGCCGCATGTGAAACTCAGAATGTAAATGTCACTGTTCTGCCCTGCTTCGGACTAACTGAAGGAAGCTGTGTTACTGCAAGGGATATATGGGGTAAAATGGCACAGGTAACAGTTCATAACTTTGAATCCTAAATTCACCTGCGATGTTTTGCATAAGAATTATTTTGGAACAACATGTCCTGTTGGCGTCATGATGTTGATATTTATATCAATCTCACTTTTTATGATTCTAATTGCTTCCAAGGGGACTTTAATAATTGTTTAAAAAGTAAATATTTTTCCTTTCATTTGAAGGATGGACAATTTGATCGGGAGAATTTCAGTTGTGGACCAAGCATGCCTTCATCTCCTGGGGACACAATTTGTGCTGCAGTATCGGCTTCTGCGTGGGTGGAACCTCATGGAAAGTGCACAGTTGCATTTGCAGTTGCTTGGTCATCTCCAAAAATAAGATTTCTGAAGGGAAGTTCATATTATAGGTAAATAGGCGGGAAATCTTACTTTCTCTTGACCTGTTCGTTCTCAAGGTAAAGGTAGAATTGGTGGAACAGTGGCTGATATCAATTTTACTAAACTAATCGACATGAACATTAGAATGTCACTGAAGGTTCTAGAGCATTTAATCTGTTCTCATCTTCATTGCTGATCTATCAATCTTATTTTCTTTCTTTGTTTCTTTTTGTTGTTCTTCCCTTTTTTTTTTCTTGGTTGGTCCAAGCTGGTTGCAATCTTCATTTTTAGTTTCTTAAATTGCCAAGCATACATGTTCTCTGGGTATTGCTTTTTTTTTTTTATCATTCTTTACAATTTCTCTATGATAGAATAGCATAAAGCACTATGTTAGGTACTAATGGTAGGAGTATAAGGTGCTGCCTTTATACAAGAGTTCTATATTGTTGAATCTGTTTTCTAAAGCACTTATTTCATTGCAGGAGATACACAAAATTTTACGGCACTTCTGAAAATGCAGCTCAGCATTTAGTGCATGATGCCCTAAAGAGTATATTTTTGTTTGCTTTCGAAGTTCAAGTTCCACTTGGAAGATTTATTATTTTGAAATACCTCGCAGAAATTTTTTTCCTCAAGGTTGCTCTTGTTTTAACTTTCTACTTTTTATCTTGATTAGATTATAAGTGCTGGGAGGAAGACATTGAGAGATGGCAAGATCCTATCCTCAAGGACGAAAGGCTACCTGAATGGTAATTGTTGTTGGATTATAGTAAGGCTTTTTAATATCTTTAGTTTCCCATCTATAGTTCTTTAGAGAATTATTGTTAATGTGCATTCAAGATTCAAAAAGTGTCTTCCCTTGTGCTATTTTGACTGAAAACTTTAGTTTTTAGTCTTGTGCTGCATGCTGACCATCTTGATGTACGCCGTCTCTCATCTTGCTTTGTCCATTTGAACTTTGACGTATGTATATGAGGCTTGAAGTTTTTCTAGCTAATTCTTTTTAGACACCTATTTGGAATTACAACAGCTGGAAGGATTGCATCATTATGAATCATGCTCTACTCTCACAAAACACCAGTTAGCCCAGACTAATGCCAATTGCAGAGATAGCAGCAATTCAAGAACTTCTTACCGCATTGTTTGAACTTGTGTGCCAATACTTTAAAAGGTACACCTTTTTTCTTGAGTGTATTCGTCTAACATCATAATTGATATTGCAGGTACAAGTTCACATTGTTTAATGAACTCTATTTCTTGATTGCTGGTGGAACAGTTTGGATAGGTACTCATCTCTGTTTATGCCCTTTCTATTCTATATGACATTAGCTTCTAAATAGGCTTTCTGTATGATTTCATCACATATGCTCAGAATTTTACTTTATCAGTCGCAAGGTACTCTTGTCATCAAATTTTCAAATTTTGACATTTTATTGAACAAAATAGTTGTAGAATTAAGGTCTTTTATGTGTTATTTGTTCTGTGCAGACTCTTCCTTGCCTGAGACGGATGTAAGAAATGGTTTTCAGGAGTCAACAAATGGAGAAGCTACAGATGTCAAAGTAGTTGAGGCACAGGTGACCTGCAGTGGTGAGGCAGCTAAGTATGAAACTTATGGGTACGATACAGTTAATGGTGGGCCAGTGGATTATGATGAAGAATTTCATAAATCTTACTCACGGAAAGATGGATCAGTGTCATCTCAGGAAAACAGAAATCTCAGCCAACCCTTGGATTCTTTTGAAGTGACGGGCTCTCTTAATGAGGATGATGATGTTGGTAGGTTTCTGTACTTGGAAGGAGTAGAATATATGATGTGGTGTACATATGATGTGCACTTCTATGCATCTTTTGCGCTTCTTGAGTTATTTCCCAAAATTGAACTTGCTATTCAGCGTGATTTTGCCAAAGCTGTGTTATCAGAGGATGGAAGAAAAGTGAAGTTTCTGGCTGAGGGTAATGTTGGAATTCGTAAGGTCAGAGGTGCTGTTCCTCATGATCTTGGGACACATGATCCTTGGAATGAAATGAATGCATATAATATACATGATACCAGCAATTGGAAGGATCTCAATCCAAAGTTTGTGGTTCAAGTCTATAGAGACTTTGCTGCGACAGGGGATATGTCATTTGGGGTTGATGTTTGGCCTGCAGTTCGAACTGCCATGGAATATATGGAACAGTTTGACCGGGATGATGATGGCCTTATTGAAAATGATGGGTTCCCAGATCAAACATATGACACTTGGACCGTGCATGGTGTAAGTGCTTACTGTGGCTGCTTATGGCTTGCAGCACTTCAAGCTGCAGCAGCAATGGCCTATCAAGTAGGTGACAAGTTTTTTGCTGAACTATGCAAAAACAAATTTGTGCAGGCTAAGTCGGCATTTGAAGAAAAACTGTGGAATGGTTCATATTTTAACTATGATAGTGGGTCAAGTAGTAATAGTAAATCTATACAAGCAGATCAACTAGCAGGGCAGTGGTATACAGCATCTTCAGGCTTGCTTCCACTTTTTGACGATTTCAAAATCAAAAGTTCTCTCCAAAAAATATATGATTTTAATGTTATGAAAGTACGAGGAGGCAGGATAGGTGCTGTGAATGGTATGCATCCCAATGGAAAGGTTGATGAGACTTGCATGCAATCACGGGAGATTTGGACTGGTGTCACTTATGGTGTAGCTGCTACCATGATCCTTGCTGGAATGGAAGAACAGGCATTCACCACTGCTGAAGGTATATTCACTGCAGGCTGGTCAGAGGAGGGTTATGGGTAAGTCAATTGCGTACCAGTCATTTTTTATAGTACTACTCAGGTGAATGGTTCTATTTCGTTTGCACTTAATGTGCCTGGTGCATTTCTCCTGACAATCATGAAATTTTGATGAATTTCATCTCAAGTTTGTTGTGTCATTTTCCATAAATCTATTGCAATAATGTTTGTGTTTTCTTCTGCACTCCTTGTGTGGTCGCGGCCAACCCCAGGCCGTCCTGTCTTTCCAAGTAAAGGACAAAGAAGCTTTCCCCTTTTTTTGTGGTGATGGGATGGTTAATAGGGAATTTTGATGCTCCAATGAGATTGTCACTAATAAAACTGTTAAGAGACCTTTGAAGGCTCCCACCACCACATCTTCCTTGTTCTACAGCACCAACCTTGTAATGAAGTACCACACTATTGGCAAAGAATTAAAGTCTAGTTTCTGAGTGTTGTCCTTTATAGATGAACATTTTTCCAGGTTGCACTCAACTCTTCACAGTGCTGGAATTTTTACATGCCTGGGATGTTGCTTAAAAGATCATGCTTGAAAATGCCCAAGAAGGTGGTCCTTCACGTTCAGTATCAGATAAATTGATGTGATTTGTGTATTTTCTTTTATTTTCACTCTAAGCTAAGGTGAAGCTTACTCCTGCACTTCATACTTTTGTGGAAAGAATTTCTATAAACACCTTCACTTTTTCTTGGGGAAAGAGGACCTCTTTAGAAGTCCCTTTTAAATTTCCCGTAAATAACTTGGGCATCAGACACTTGTATATGGACATTGAAACGTCTAGCCCTCACCAACTGCTTTTTCGATGATGAAATTCTCTCGTGTCTTATGTGCTGTATCATATATGCAGATACATGAAAATTCATGCGCAAACACACTGGAGTCTGTGACACGTTATGCATATTTGTGTCTTCTTAGGACCAACTGTTTATTGAAATTTTATTTTCTGCCAAGTGTAGGTACTGGTTCCAAAGTCCAGAGGCCTGGACCATTGATGGCCACTTTCGGTCTCTTATGTACATGAGACCTTTGTCAATTTGGGGTATGCAATGGGCGCTGTCACTTCCCAAGGCAATTCTGGAGGCCCCTAAGATAAATGTGATGGACAGAATCCTCTTATCTCCTAGTACAAGATTCTCTCTCGGTGAGACAGGAGTTAGGAAGATCGTAAAGAAGGCCAAGTGTCTTGGTACTACTGCTCTCAGTTGTTCATGCTGATGATGACTGCAAGTTCTTCAACTTTTGTTCTTCAACTTTTGTTAACAAAAAGTTTAATGATCCTTCTTCCTTGAATCGTTCACCTGCAGTGAAGCACTTGGTGGCGTTTGAGAGAAGTCCTTCCCAAAAGAGATAGGCGTCGTCTGCTTCTCTGAATCCTTGTACCCCAAGTAAAATACTTGATGGGGATTAAGAAAACTCCTTCCCTAAAGAGAGATTAGTTATGAATTAGTAGCCAATTCAACGTGTATATAAATAGCTTTTGTTCGTTATTGAATCTTGTATAAGACTCGTCTTTCTTTGATCCTCAATTCTTTGTTTCCCTTTCTGTAATACGGGCTGAAGTTCTGTTAAGATGGGCATTTATTGTTGTACTGTTAAGTTTAAGATAAAACCTCTGAAAGCTTTTTGCATAACGCTTGCAATATGCCTTTAGAAGACCTTTTTATTCTTCAAGATTGGCGATAATTAGTCATATATCCGACATTTGCGGCTACCTTTTGACGCTGATACCAAAAAATCCTCCACCTTATTGGGTGCTAAACAGAGGAAATCGAACTAAGGATTGGCATAGTCTTTGCTAGACGAGTTTGCCTCAACCTTTCCGTAAAAGGTGCTGCCATTTCGCCCTAATTTATGAACGATCTTTTGAGCAGAGTTGAGTTGAGGTAGAAGAATCTAATATTGTGAGCTCCAAGCTGAAATTGAACGGAGAACCGACGACACACGGGACCACCCCAATTTTACGACGGCTTATTAATAAAATAGGTTAACATTCCTTTTCTTAATCTAATGTTTGTATTAAAATACATAGTGTTAACTGTAATAGAAACTTAATATTTTAAAACTACATAATTTAAAATTTTAAAATAATATTTAAAGAATTAAAAGCTTTTCAGTTTAGTGTTGTGTTGATGTGATGATAATGTTATATTTTATATTTTATTTGTGAAATTCATGAATAACTACTAAACTTAATCCAAAATTTTTTAGTTAATTTCAATAATTAACTCCAATCTAATTCTTAGTGGAATAATAAACCATCCGATGACCCATAAAAGAGCTAAGTTTTGACGTTTTAGCCAGAGAAAGAGATAGATGGAGTCATGGTACCTTGAAAATTTAGTGAATGCTGCAAATCGAGACGTATCAACCAATGCTTATTCCGACTCAATACAAGGCGATGCGATGTGAGCTTCGAACGTTAGAATGGGGTAAATACTATCTCGTTAGTTGGAATGTATCATCAGGTAAATACTATTAATCGGGACATATCATCCAGTCCTTACTCTAATCAGATACAAGAGACTGTTGTATTTGTTGTGTTTTCTGCACATTAATACTTTTACAATTGTTTTGAAGAAAAATTGTAGTATGCATTATGTATGATTGTGCAGATTATTGCATATGGTGTAGTGAAGGTTTCATTTCCCTTTATATTTTATTATGAATTTTCCTAATTAGTATTACCTATCTTTTAGGAAAGAAGTCCATAAGAAAAAGTTATGGGGGGATACGAGTCAAGAACTTCATCTAGTTAGGTCTTATAGCTCAATTTTGTTTAATTGAATTTAGAGATTTATATACTGAGTTTGTTAACTGATATTTATAAAATAGTTAAACTTCTGACTATAGGAGTTGTGCTTTGAGATTTTTAGCAGCTTGATATTTTATTGGATTTATGTTTTAATAGGTACATTAGCCTTAACACAATGGTGAAGTTTGAATGATTAAGCCTTACTATTATTAGGTGGCATTTCATCATAAGTCCAGTACAATTGAATCGAGTTTGGAGCATGATAAAGTTGTATCATGACTTTAAGGTAGGACAAAATCATAGGATTTAGTAAGATGAGTGAGGAAGAATGAGTGAAATATTTGGTTCTTTGGTATAGTTGGTATGATTGTATTTTAACTTATCATATGTTGAACAGGAATAAGAGGGGTGATTTGTGCTTGTTGTTTCATTACGAGTGGCTTATGTCTGAGATTGAGTATTCATTCATATTAATTTTTGAATGATTATTGCGAAGAAAATTGTAGTGCCATATAAATATAATTGTAGACTTTGTTACATATAGTATAGAGGAGCATAACTTACCTTTTAATTTTATTATTATTTTCTTTAGTTGGTATATAGCACATACTATCCTATGTTGTCTAGTTTTCAAGTAAGGAGCGTATAAATATAAAGAGAATGTGACGTACAAAAGATCTTGTATTCCTATAAATGGAGAGTAATCATCTTTTATTTAATTAAATTTTAGATCTTGAATTTTTGATAGATAGAAAATAATCAAATTTATTTAATTAAAATTTAAAGATTCGTATACTAATTTTATTAATTATGGGAGTATTATTTATAATATAGTTTAACTTTTACTACAACTCTAGGATATGTTTTTGAAATTTCTAGGTACAATTGCTTGAGAAATTTGGACTAATATATTGATAAGTATATTAGCCTTATAAATTTAAAGAGTGGACCTTACCATTAAGTAACGATCCAACACGAGTTTAATAAAGATTTGTTCGGCCTAAGGGCATGATAGGAAACAAACACTTGCCTATTTTAAAAGGGGGTTGAGTGAAACCGTTTTGGAATTTGAGGACATGTATACTTGTCGAGATGAAAATAGGAGAAGTTTAACAACATCTCACACTCTTATTTTAGAGGAGAAGAGAATGACTACTAAGGATGTCTTAAAGAGAGGGATTCGAACTATCAATAGGGATAACTCACACAATGGATTAGTAACTTGTGAGTATACACTTTATTAATAATAACTGTGCAGATTACGAGAAGTTCTATCATTCTATTTTTTTTATTGTTACTGTTTGGTCAATTCAATCCTTAGAAATTCTTTTTGCTTATACAATCAATTCTATTATTTTACTACAATAGGAAGTTTATAGGTTCGCATGCCTAGTACATGTGTTTTGACCTTACGTGTTCATAACTCAAGATAGTCACAAGATCTATACGGGTTACCAAGGAGTAAGCAACGTCATGATATTTAACATTAGTTTAAGAATAACTAAAACATCATTCAAGTTAATTATTTAATTAAGCGATTAAGAAACTTTAGACTTGCATCACAAGCATTTGGATTATTATTGCTTGATTGACAACATAGTGAGAACAATTGGCTTATCTAGAAATTTGCCGTAATAGTCTAATATTCTGTAGTTTCTTAATCACTTTTCTATTATTTGGATAAAGTTTAGAAATTTAGTAATGGGAAGAACTTGTTATCCAATCTTTTGTAGATCTATTTTCACCTTAGTTTTTCCTTTTTTATTGTGCTTTTTTTTGTATAGCTTGTGTTATGTATTAGGGTAGAAGTGATTGCTTTGAATTCTTATAGTAGCTATATGAAGCTAAAAGGTGAGCAGATGTTGATAGATCGTGGATAGATTCGTGAAACATTGAAACTTTTACAGGAAAGTCATTGGAATTAGTGGAGATTCTAGATAAATATAAAGATTCATAAATGAAGATTTAAGAGAAAAACAAAAAACAAGAATTTACGTGGTTCGGTCAATTGAGACCTACATCCATGGTAGCTAAACTTTTGCCTCTTTTTTTGTATTCTTTCTCATAAATTTTTGTTTACATCATACACACATATATATATAGGGAACCAGAGCCAACTATTTTAGGAAGAAAAACTAATATAAAAAAATCTTGATTTAAGATCCATAATAATTCTCCTACAAATCCCCTATTAGTTAGAGAAGTAACATTTTATTGGGATCTTCTCTAACTGACATTTCCAACACTCTCCCTTAAGTTGAATTATAGATATTGATCATGTCTAATTCACAAACAAGTTGGTCAAAGTTTTGTCTTAATAGTCCTTTAGTGAGTATATCTGTAGTTTGCTCTTACTTAGGGACATATGTCATACCACTACAAGAAAATCGAGAATATGTCTTAATAGTCCCTTCATCCACTTTTTCCTTGATAAAGTGCCTATGCTCTTCTACATGCATGATTCGATCATGTTGAATAGGATTTAGGGAGATACTAATAATTGCTTTATTATCATATTAGAGCTTAATAGGTGGTTCCGTTGTAACATCAAGTTCTTCCAAGAGTTTCTTCAACCACAATCCTTCACATATCCCTTGAGCTGCTGCTCTGAATTTAGCCTTTGCACTACTTCTAGCCACTACATTTTGTTTTTTACTTCTTTAGGTTATTAGGTTCTCCCATACAAATGTACAATAACCAGATGTGGACTTTCTATTTTATGTTGATCCTGCCTAATTTGCATATGTAAAGACCTCTATTTTCCTATTCTCACATTTTTTTAAATAATAGGCCTTTCCTAAAGGATCCTTTAAGAAACCTAAGAATTTTGTACACAGCTCCTAGGTGAGCCTTCATAGGATTATGCATGTGTTGACTTACCTGACTTACAACAAAAGTAATATCTGGTCTATTATTTGACAGGTAAATCAATCTCCCCAATAGTATTTGATACCTCTCTTTATCAACTGGTTTCCGAACATGTATTGGTCTCTTTTAAGCTTCAACTGGAGTCTTACTTGGCCTACACCCGATCATATCATTTTAGTTCAAAAGATCAATGACATACTTTCTCTGTGAAATATTGATTCGTTTCCTTGATCTGTCAACTTCCATTCCTAAGAAATAATGCATCTAACCCAAATGTTTTATCTCAAATTCAGTGGCCAAAACTTCCTTTATTCTCTTCATCTCTAGTGTATCATCCCCTATCAAGACAATATCATCAACATATATGGCCATAATCGTTTTTCCCATTATCAGAGTGTTTGAAGAACATTGTGTGATCTGAATGTCCTTGTCCTTTTATTACTTTTGTAAACCTTTAATTCATACAAAGATCATTTAGCTGGCAAAATTTGTTTTCTTCACCCTTCTCACAGAATCCTCGGGGTTACATTATAAAGACTTCTTCCTCTAATTCCTTATTTAAGAAAGCATTCTTGATGCCTAATTACTGCAACGGCAAGTCCAAATTTGTTGCCAGAGATAAGAGGACTTAGATAGTGTTCAGTTTTATCACTAGTGCAAATGTCTTCGTGTAGTCAACATCATATGTTTGGGTAAACCCTTTCACAATTAGCCTCACTTTGTATCTTTCCACTAAGCCATCAGCTTTATATTTTACAGTGGATACCCATTTACAGCCCACATTTCTTTTTCCTTTTGGTAATTTTACCACGTCCCATGTTCCATTTTTTTTTCAAAGCTTTCATTTCCTCTGTCATTGCCTTATTCCATTCGAGCACTTTCAAGGCTTCGCAGACATCCTTTGAGATTCTAATCCTATCCATGTTAGTGGTAAAAGCATGACATGTTTTAGACAAGATAGTATAAGATACAAACTTTGAGATGGGGGGTAGAGTATATGATCGTGGTTTTTACCGAAGAGTAATAGACAACTCCATATCATTTGGTTTAGATTCTATTATCTGATCAGAAGGTAGCTTTGGGTTGGATGGATCTTACACCAGATCCGACTCATGTAGTGCTTCAGGTGGGGGGTCTTCCTAGGGCTTTGATTTCAACCTTCGTGAGTAAATCGATATCTCATTATCCTTTTTCTCTTTTGCATCTTCACTAGGATTTAATTATGGTGGTACAGTGTGGATTTGAAACTGAGTTTCAGTTGAACTCTCCCCTTGAAGCGAAGGTTTCGGGTAATAGGGCATAGTTTCAAAGAACGTAACATTAAGGGTAACAAACATCCTTTGAGTAATTGGGTTATAACATTTATACCCTTTTTTAGTAGGAGAATACCCGATGAAGACACATTTGATGGAATGAGGGTCTAATTTAGTATAATGATGGGAGTGAACATGGACAAAGGTTGTACGCCCAAAGATTTTAAAAGGAAGATTCAAGTTAAGTTATGACATAGGAAAATGTTTTGAAAATTGTCTAGTGGAGTGGAAAAAGATAAATTTCTACTAGGCATTTTATTAACAAGATATGTAACAAATAGGACAACATCCCCCTAAAACTTAGTTAGCATTTTGGTAAGGAAAGTAGAGCTTGGGTAACCTTAAGGATATGTTGATTCTTCCTTTGAACAATCCCATTTTGCTGAGCAGTGTCCACATATGAGCTTTGATGGACTATGCTCAAAAAGATAAGCTCCTATGGTTTGGTTAAAGTATTCAATCTTATTATCTGTATGCAAGATTTGGATCTTTGTATGAAATTGGATTTGGATCATGGACTGAAAGTTGACAAACACTATCCAAACTTATGTTTTATCACATAAGAGATAGGTCTAACAAACACAGTTATAATCATCAATGAATGTGATAAACCACCTTGTATTTGTTCGGTTGGGTATATGAGAGGGCCCCCACAAATCGCTATGTATCATAGTAAATGGCCTTGATGGTTTGTAATTGGTTGTGGGAAAAGGTATATTGTAGTGTTTGGCATACTCACAAATTTCACAACGAAAATTAAATTGTCTTTTATTAGAAAAATAAAAGAGAATAATTGTTACATATAATGAAAATTCAGATGACCCATCCTACAATGCCATAATATAATTTCACTAGTTTTAGGGATAGATGCACAAAAAGCATTATGGTTATTTGAAGTAGTCCCCTCAAAATAGTATAGTCCGTCACACTCTTTAACACTGCTAATCATCTTCCCCGATGATAGATCCTCAATGATGCAATGAGAGGCAAAGAACTTAACAGAACAGTTTGACATTTTTTTTAATTGACTAACAGATAACAAATTGCAAGATAAATTTGGGACATGTAAAATAGGTTCTAGGACAATAGAATTAGAGATACGAATGCTCCTTTTCTTAGCAACAGATGAAAGTGACCTATCTGCAATCTTTACTTTGAAATTTCCATCACAAGATGAGTAAGTTGTAAACAATTGATATGCACCAGTCATATGATCAGAGGCACCAAAGTCAATAATCTAAGATGCTTATGCTCGAGGTAGTATTTAACACATTTAGAAAATTACCTCTTTGAGCTGGGGATCTAGAAGGAATATTATTAGAAGGCTGACCTCAAATCTGAAATAAGTTAAAGACCTTGTATAGTTTCTTCAAATTCTCGGGACTAAATTTCACTGCTCAGGATTAAATTTCACCCCAAGTCGACTGTTCTTCTGTTCCTGGTTTACTGTAGCCTGATATTTAACACCCCACTCCCGCTGGACCCGAACCCGATATCGATGGTGATATCCGAATCCGCGCCCCGCGAGGGTGGTGTGCCACATCACTTAACAATTAAAAGTCGGTATGTATTTTTTTTAAACCACAAATCAATCATCAGAAAATTGTTAACCAAAACGGTCCTCCTCTCTAGACTTTCTCAGAGTTTCAA
>JANIIA010000001.1:26620332-26632200 GCA_027478495.1 Erythroxylum alaternifolium
GTAACCAGTCACTTCCCTCTCTCCCTGTTTCATCTACCACAACCATGTTTTATTTTTAAAAATTTGGGAGGCGTTTTCAGCATTTGAGTATGTTCCCCTAACAACATCCCATACCTCTTTCACTGTAGGTAGAAATAGATAGGTCTTCCCAATGGATGGCTTCATTGAATTGACTAGCCATGCAATCACTATCAAGTTCTCAGACCTCCGCTTTTGTAGGGCAGTAGCATCGGTGGAGGGTGGTTTATTTGCCTCACCAGTAAAATATATACCCGATCTTCCCCTTTCCATCAATGACCAATCATATTGATTGTGCCTAATATCTAAAATTCTTTCCATTCAGCTTCTTAACTGTGAATTGGAAGGACGAGCTCTCGATCCCATTATAACCAATATTGGGAATGGTCTCCTGTTCTTTGAGAGCTTTTAATAAAGCTAATCCTCTGTTTGTGACTCCCGTTTCTATCATAGATGTCACTATTTATTGATCAACCTTCTTTGATACCATGAATATTTGAGATAAACATTAAACAAGAATTTATGTGGTTCAATCAATTGAGACCGACATCCACGATAGCTAAACTTCTGCCTCTCTTTTTATTCTTTCTCAGAGATTTCTGTTTACATCATACATATATATGTAGGGAACCACAACCACCTATTTTAGGAAGAAAAACTAATACACCTAATTTGAGATCCTTAATAATTCTCCTACAAATCAGCTATTAGTTAGAGAAGTAATGTTCTGTTGGAACCTTCTCTAACTGACATTTCTAACTAAATATCGTGTATTCAAGAGTCAAAGTGGATGACGACTAAAACGATAGAGATTAGCAGGTTCAAACTTTGGTATTTAGGGTGTTCTAAGCAAAAGAATGGTATAGGCATCTTAGTTATCAAGGAACTCATACTTCATGTTGTGGGGGTAAAGAGGACCAATAATATGATTTTGTCTTTAGAGATTGTAGCAAAAGATGTTTTCAATGTGATTTATGCTTATACACCCTAATTAGGATTGAATGAATAACTTAAGTGTCAATTTTGGGAATAGTTAGATGTGGTAATTCAGTAGATTCCCCTTAAGAAATTTATTATAAGAGGGGACTTAATGGATATGTAGGAATACATTAGAATTTAAGGGCTTTAAAGTGAGCAAGATTAAGATTAAGTACTTAGAGTGTAACTTTTCATATCACAAGGTTACAACCTATATGGAAATCAAGATTGGTTCTGTAGTTATACCACAGAAAGATTATTTTAAATAGCTTGGAGCCATCATCTGAAATAGTGATGAGATAGATGACAACATAATTCATCATATCAATTAGAATAGCTAAAATAGAGGATTGCCTCATGAGTTTTATATAGCAATTAGGCTACTCATGCTCTATGAGATAGAGTGTTAGCCTATAAAATAAACACATAGTAATAAGTTAATAGTGGCACAGATGGAGATATTTTATTAGATGTGCATTTTGACAAGAAGAGATAAGGTTAAGAATGAAGTGGTAATAGATTAGTTAGAGGTGGCTAACATTGATAGTATAATGAGAGCAACAAAGCTTAAGTAGTTCAGACATATTAAGAGGAGATATCTTGATGTCACATTAAGGAGGTATCTTGACGCCACATTAAGAAAATGCGAAAAGATTGTACTTAAAAACTGTAAGAGAAATAGAAGAAGACTCAAGAAGAATTGAGGGGAGGTGATCGGGAAAGATATGATGCTACTAGAGCTTACTGAGAACTTGGTCTTTGATAGGAAACTGGTAAACTAGGATATGAGTAAAGGACTCTACATAGAGAGATCCTTCTTATTTCATAAGTTTTTTGAACTTTTTCCTTTGATTCTTGTATTTATTAATTAGCTTAAACACTTATGTTTATAACAATTATTCCTTTAGTTTTTTATTTCATTTTTTCGATTTCTTATTTGTTTTATTTACTTATTTATTTATTTAATTTTAACTTTAATTTTTTTGTTATGCGTTTTTTTTGTTTATATATTTGTTTATTAGTTTCTTTCAACCATTAAAAAAAAACCTGTTTTTCCCTATAACTCTATCAAAAACAACTTCTCCACTAGCTAGAAATAAAGTTGGACTTCCCTAACCTACACTTTTAACGAAATTCCTACTACAACATTATTATTTTTGCTATTATTATTGTTGCAGCAATTGATTAACAAATTATATGAAATATACGTTGAACATACGATGACCAAATGCTAAAATTCTGCTTGTGATAATTTAGCTCAACGTTTAAATTAGAGATTTTCATAAAGCTTAACACATTCATATTTTTCTGTCTTTTAAATAATTAAAAGAAAAGATTAATTGTAGAGATAAGTATAATAGTCCATCCATAACTATTACTGTAAAAGGGAATTGATGCCACAAGTAAAGAAGAATTTCAATCGTATAAACTCTATATCCATAGAGTTAGAACAGATAGGATCAATGCCTCAACTTTCAAACTTAAAATTATATATTATTTTGGTCAACCAAGCATAGGTCTATCAAATGGTTCAATAAATTCCTGACAAACGACCCAAGTTTAACTTTTCAGTTCTACCATAACAAGGCGTTCACATTATTCAACTATGATCTTTTCATCAGCCACATTCAACATCTAATTTGTACGCACATTTAATTTATAGAGCATCATTTTACTAAGATTAGACTTACGACTTAAAGTCGGTCCTGCCAAATTGTATTTGAAAACTTCGACTCAATAAAAAAGTACTTGGAACATTTATGCCTAAAAGAGAAAATATAAACGGTTACGGCGAATAAGAGAGTGATACGATCTTATTCCACATAAATGCAAAATGCGATGAACCGCTCAACAAATGAATTCAACTCAAAGCATAATCACACCTTTTTTTTCATAATTCACTTTTCAACACCCAAAAGTACAGCACCCTACAATACACCAGATATTGTTTAGATCATCCAAGGAGATTTCATAATTCCATTCGCTTGTTTAGTTACAGCTCAAACCTTAGAAGAAGCACCTGATGCACAAGAAGCTGTTAAGACTTGGCAAGGAAAGCAGACATAAGAAGCCATTTAGTAAAGGTATCAAGATATCCTTAACGAAAGGCTTTTGTCACTATCACAGCTTCTAGTGCTTTAAAAAGTCCAAAACTCCTGTGTCATTTAATCCAGCTTGACGTTAGAGTAGAGAAGGGTGTCCCTTGTGAGCGGCATATTTAACAATAAGTACACCTGCAGGCATAAAAAAGGCGAGTTACAGTGGTGTGTAATTGATGCTCATCAAAGTTGAAGTATCGCAACTCTACACCCAATTCCAAATAGAGAACCAGAATTAGTGAGGGGGCACACATGCATTTCTTGACATGTAACTCTATGAACGTGTATAAAAAGATTCATATCAAGGACCCAAAACCAACAAACTTTAAGAGCAAGGAAATAAACTTTGCTCTTTCTTAACACACATCATGCCTCCCACTTTGTAACTGCCTATCTTAAACTTGGAGAGGGATTATATCAGGTTCCATAACATATTTTCTTGTCAAAACTACAAAACAAGACGCAGGATTATCATCTTTAAACTACCAAGGTTACCTCTCCTCTAGTCACATTGTTCACAATGCTCTAAATGAATTGGAAGCCAGTATACTCTAAATGAATGATATACTTTGCTTAAGATTCAGAACATAACAAAAAATTGGAAGCTAGTATGCTCTAAATGAATGCCCCAAGAGCTAAGGGTTTGGGATCAATCATGGATTTGAATAAAGATTCACGATTACATTCGCATTCTATGCTTGGAAAGTTGAGATACAATAACAATAGAAATGGTAAGACTTCAGGCAAAAATTTCGAAGTAAATGTGCACTAAATAGTTTAGCTTCGAAATGCAAGATCTTTCATCCACATTTACCCCCAGTGGTAGGCCTGGATGATGGGGAAATACCTGAGTATCCTAATCACCCAGGTTTAAATCCTAGAGGCAGGTTGAGGACATTTTTAGAAATACGACCAATTAGATGATGTAATCAAAGTAAAAAGCACGGTCAGATGACAAATAAATTGTTTGGATGTCAGTTAAATCTAAAAAATGTGGAGTAGACCTCCAAATCACACACTTCTTGCATCTTCAGAAAGTAAAGATCTCAAATCATAAGCCAATGGCACGATGACACAAACGATGACTAGCAAGACATATATATGACAGGTTATACTTTGTGACTGTAAGATCTACCCAATCATCATCAAGTCTTACCTCACAACCAATTTTTTTTTAAGCTTCTTAACATGTTTTTGGTTTCCCTCATATAAGCAATGAATACATGCTAAATATCAGAAATAGCATTCAGAGGAAAATCTAGCAGATAAGCTGCATCCGAGTAGAGCACCTTTTCACCTCCACTAGCCTTTGGATTACTTAATCAACGGATCAAAATAAAGGAGTGAACAGCACTTCTTAGAGGGTAATCTTACCCCTATGAGTGTCGAAATAATAAGAATGATTCCTGTAATCCACGCAAGAGTCTTTCTAACCAAAACCACTTCTGCGACTGTTGCATTGGTTGCATTAGATGATGATTTTGTTTCAGCCAACCAACGAGCAGATGGAGAAGAATTTAGCATTATGTTGAATGACTTTTCCGAATCCAAAGGAGGTTTCTCAGTAAAGAATACAACTCCAACTATTTGACCTGCCACAAGAACCGAACACAATATAATTAATGTTGACAATTAACCAATAAAGCACCAACACAAAAATAGGAAACATGAGTTGGTAATGAACAGTAGAGACCATAAAGTTACAGCCAGGATGAAATCTACAAAAGCAGTTGTTTGTTATCAATTCACCTCCACGCAAAAGAATCAAACTCCACAAGATCTGTTTAAAGTGTTTCGCATCCTCAAATATATCGTTTGGATAAACAAGAAATCTCACTACTATCATGAAACAAAGAATCTCAATCCAAGTAAACAAACGAAACTGCTAGTAAGGTAAATTAATTTCACCAATTTGGCATGGAAATTAGAGCATCTCAGCTTATATCATAAAATAATAGACCTTTATGAACTGTTTGCAATGCCTCAATCACATTGGACAATATAGCAACTAGAAGCTCCAGTCTTTGCTGCAGAACAACTTCAGGACCATGTTCATCTTGCAAAGCCTGTGGTTGTCAAATGAGTAACAGATTAAGCTGATTGGTAAGCACAAGAGAATAATTTCCTCAAATCTACAAATGCAAACAAACCTTACTATCAACTCAAACATGCCAAAACCCACCAATGTTATATTGATAAAGAAATGAGGAACAAAATTGGAAAAGCTAGATGACAACAACCAATGAAGGCAAGGTCATGACCTTAAGGCCTGTAAAAGTGCCCATCGCCAATTCTGCAGGTCTATTGGTACTCTGTAACCAATCTTCATGCACTGCGATTGCCCTTCTACTATGAAAACACAGGGCCATAAGGCTTGAAATAAATTCCTTATCTGCTTTCTGCAAACATTTGAAATGCATTTCTTGGGATAACATTACAAAGTGACAAATTTGAAGGGTTAATCAGATATTTAAGGGGGAAAAAAGTCAACACCTTTGACATATGAAGATTAATTGTTGTGCCATCAGCCAGTGGAAGAGACAACTCTCCTTTCAGTGGTTGTGATGGATTACTAACATATGATCCACCCAGTGAAGATGCCTACATTTATACCAAAGTCACTCATGAAAATCAAACATTTTTGTTGACTTCAAAGATGAGGGATATTTAACAAGATGACTGATATAGGGATAACAACTAGAAAGGATAACTTGAGTAGAGACTGACAAAATCATCAATTTCCCGATCACTGTAATCGATTAATCCTTCATCCAAATTAACAACAGAGACTTCTTCACCTGCAACCAACCTTTCACTATGACCACATAATCCAACTGCGATCAAAAGTTATAAGTTCCCATGACAAATTTGCCACTTTCCCCAACACAAAATAGCTAATATACCTGGAAGTTCAATGTTAGTTTTATCTGATCCAACAATTTTGCTTCTGAAGGCACCGCAAAAGATGGCCTGAGCTGGGTCTGGCAATGCATATGCACAAAATTTTTAATCTAAAATAAACAAATAAAAACAAGTATCCAGATTTTTTTATGGTACGATCTAAACCCAAGTGGACTGACCCTTTATTCCAGTAACTTCCAGCATAAAGACGGCACGGGGCCTGTCAAATGGATTGGGTACAAGAACCTCATTCAACTGACAAAAAGAAGGATCATTAACATATTTGCAGTTTTAAATGTTTAGGTATAAAGATTTCTCTATTGTAAATGAAGAAATATGTCCTCTTTTTGTACCTCTAACGAAAAGGAAATAAAACATTGGATGGATTAATAATCCAATTTATTTGCATTTCAAAAATAAGTCGTAAGAAAAGAAAAGTAACATTACGTCAAATTTTCAAATACCTTAGATGAACTGGTAGCTGAAAGCGTTGGAGATGGTGAAAAACCGAGCAAGACTGAAACGGCAGCGCCAACTTCAGTAATCGACATGGAGTGTGACTGCAATTGCCAGAACAGTGTTCCGCACTAAGATTCCCAAATTCACTTGATAATAATTTCCAGACGCAATAATCAGGAAAAACTAAACACTTCACTAATTGCAGCTTTTGCAGTCCCAAGTCTAAGCAAATTTGAAAAAGAAACCAAATACTAGTAATAAAGACTCACTTATTCTTGTTCATTTCAAAAATCTGTTCGAATACGCACAACAAATCCAGAAACATTAACTTAGCACTAAATTAGTAATTTAATCCAATGTAATCTATGAAATTCAAATTAGGTCAGGATTAAAACCAACGGGATTCAAGATCGAGCAACCAAAATTGAGGGAGATAATGAAAGACATAAACAACGAAAAAATACCTCATCAGTTGTCGGATTTCGTATGTACTGGCGATCCTTATTGTCGATAAAGAAAACCGAACCAATAGTTTCTGCCTGAACACGTTAAACCAAACGAATCGAAGCGTAAATTCATTGGATCCAAAATATAAACATGACTTGGGACGGAGTCAGAAAGGGAGAGAAAGGGAGGTGCGTACATGAGATATTGAATGCAGGAGAAAGACGATGACAAGGAGATAGAAAACAGTGCGTTTAGTGCAAAAATCCATTGTCGAGAGAGAGAGATCTGTGTGGTTGGGTGCAGGAACAGATGACTTGTGGAGCTCGAGTTAAGTTTTGACGGATCATTCATGATGCCGTTTCTGAGTCTTGATTGCAGCGGTGTCGTTTCATCTGTCCAGCTGATTCGAGGAGTGAAGTACTGGGCCTTGGGCAATGATTTAACGCCATCAAGCAGAAGTTAACAATTGATAGTGGGCCTTCCATTAAGACTAATGGGCTTAAGTATTCTATATGGTATGTCACTACCATAGCCCACAGAAAAGTAAATAGAAGCCAGAGAACGATCTTCGGTCACCATGGGCCACCATTTCCATTAGGAGAAAATAATCACCAGTTACATAAAATGCTTCTCTAATGTCAATTCGATCTTCCTTTTCTCTTTTTATTCCAAAGCTAAGCCTTTTTCTTTTGATGATTGGCCTATCTCCTCAATCTTTTCACAATTTTTATAAGTTGGGAGTTCTTATTTAAACTTTTTTTTAAAGCTGTTCATTTTTAGAAACATTAGTTAAAAGTACATTTTGAATCTTAATGATTATAACAAAATACAAAACAAACTCTAACATTTTAAAGCGTTCAAATTAAACATTAATGCTTTTAAAATATTCAAAACAGGTCTTAGGTGAATGAAAATTTTAATAAAGTTAACTTCTTGTTAATTAAACATTACATCAGTGCTTACGTGTTATTATTTTTTATTTTTAAATAAAAAGTAGGTCTCATAATTATATGACAAGGGAGACCATTGTTTAAGATATATAAAAATCTTATTGTCAAGTGGCAATTACGACCCATTGTCTGAAATGTGTAAATAATGGCTCCCATTCTACATGGTTATGGGACCTACTTTTTGATTAATTAAAAAAAATTAATTATGTGATATTGGACCCATTTTTATTTAAAAATATAAAAATAATTTCATGTCAGTTTTGAAATATTTGTTCCTATCATAGGATCATGGCTCCTAATGCTGAAATAGTTTCTTGGTAGGACATTATATTGAAGTAAACTTTAAACTCAAAAGCTTCAATCTTTTCTTAGTTGGTAATCAGGAATAGGTTGAGAATTAAAGATAGATAATTTGGGCAATATGATCCATTGTGTGTTTGTAAACAAGCTGAAGAGAGTAGGAATCACTTATTTTTTGGCTATAATTTTACTAAAGCAATTTGGAGCAGGATGATGCATTATTTACTAGTCCATATCTATACTTTTGAGTGGGGAGAGACTTTATAGATGATCATGGATTGTACCAAGCAAGGTAAGCCAAATAGGTTGCTTATTAAAACAATCTTTGCTACTACCATCTACTCAATATGGCGGGAAATAAACAGGAGGTTGTACAAAGGTCTTGAAACTGATAAATATCAGATAGCAGAAGTGATTATTAACTGGATTTGAGCTACCTTGATTGTAAATTCCAAGCAAGATGCACTTATTCCTAACATGAAAGTTACCTAGATGTTATAATTCATTATGCCTATTGTAAATTAGTACTATTATTTTTTGTTAATTGTGGATATATTAAGCGTATCATTGTAATGTGACTTTTGTAACTTTTTTTATGGTTAATACAATATTTTTTAATTAAAAAAAGATTGAAAAATCTTAATTTATGCCAAAATATAAATAGAGTATATTGTGAGATAGTGTTATCTTTATCTTTATCTTATTAAATTAAAATTTCTTTTCCATTTCTTAAGAAAAAAATTGAATTTTCATAATTGCATGGTGTAAATTTAATAGTAAAATTATATTTTATTGTAAGATGATGTTAGTGTGGTGGTAACGGTGGAAACATATATAATTGGTTCAATCATTTTTTTATTAGCTTTGAAATGATTTAATGTTTTTTATTAAAATAGCTATACCTTAATAAATAAGTACCAAAGCTTTGATAATTTAATCTAAAATTTTGATAAGTAGAGGATAACATTATCTAATATATGCAGCATAATATATCAACTAAAAAACTATGAGGATGAACAATGGAATCTTAATCCTTATTAGGCATCGATTTTAGTTAGAGTAACACTTAACTCAAGTTAAAGATGTCCGAATTAAAATATAATCCAGTAAAACCTAAATAGATATGATCCTAACTTAGATTTATTCATCAGTTTGATCTAACCATGATGAATTTGACTCATGCATATAAATATTGAATGTCAAAGAACCATTCGCCCATAAGTATGACTGATATTTGTTTAAATTTTGATTCATTTGATATGCTACAATTAGTGATTGATGCCTTAGAAATGTTTATGATACTCACTTTAACTCATACTTGATTATAGGAACATTTCGGAAGTAAAGGAGCTAAAGTGACCCAAAAGCATGTTCATTGAAGCCATCTTCTCAATGTCCATAATATATTGATTCATAGAGTAAGAACAAGAAGAGGATTGAAAGAAGGGACAAATAATTCCAAGTGAAAATCACTCACGGCCTGCTGGAAATTGTTATAGACGAGAGTGAAGTCTCATGCTTATAACCAACCAGCTGCTACTTACACCAACATCCATGCATGCACGCAACAGCTCCCATGCAAGGTGACCTAATGCTTCTCACGATGAAGCCATCTTCTACCTGTTTCTTATGGTTTCTCATGCTTCCAGCCAACTGTTCTTTTAGTTCACCAACGTTTAATGTATAAGAAGACAAAGGTGGATGGCTATATTTGGAATAAAGAAATGAAGATGGATTTAAAAGGTGGAGTGCTTCTCACAATTGTGAGAAGCAAGTCATGGGCGTGACTTGTTAAGTAACGCTCGTGAAAGGCCACTTATGGGGGTGAGAAGACCAGCTATCATAAAATGTGGCCATGTGTCCTAATTTTTAAACCTAGTTTTTTACTAAATAAGGGAAGGGTGTGACAACAGAAAGGGGGTCATTCGGGAGAAGAGAGAGCCACAAGCTTGGTTTCTCTTCGTTCTTCATTCTTTCATCGTTTTTCAGCTCCGACAGTGGAAATGGAGTTAAAGTCAATGGTGAGAGCTTAAGAATGGAGATGGAGGCCAAGCTTTCCATTCGGTTCTATGGAGATGTCAACGACGAGTCACGTTTAAGCCATTTTGTCATATTGACATGGAATTTTTGTTCAAATTTTATGTTGTTTATGTTGATTTGATCGGGTTTTGGGATGGATGATCTTAATACGTTATTTTGATTATTCTATTTCAAACCTATTGCTCTAATATTGACTGTAATCCATAATCATTACTTTTAATGTTTGTTAGTAGTGTCTAATGATCCCGTACCGTTAGGAACAATACAACTTAGGTTAGATAACCCAAGCGTATAAGGTTTCTACCTATATTGATCGTTTTCCACTTTATAATGTGACTACTAAATTAAATCTAGAGATCGTATCCTAGGTTATTCGATAGTTAGGTGTAATTAATGGTCATGTTTTGATTAAATACAACCTAAAGGAAAACCAGGATTAGTAGAGCATTCTGTTAGACTCAGATCAATAGTTTGAAGAGAGACATTAGCATGATGGAATATGCTTGATTGTGTTTAGGCCGTACCTAGGATTGGACTTTACTCATATTCGACACTTTAATCATTTCTGTCTACTTTCTTTAATTTTTTTTTGATAGTTTAATTTGGTTTTATTTTCTAAATTGATTAAAATCCAAAAACCCCCTTTTGTTATATTTTCCTAGCATCAATTACTTTTGTTATGGAAGTTAACTGAACATTCTCTGTAGATTCGATCCTGACTCACCATAACTACAAATTTTAGTGTACAGAGTCAGGTAAATTTTGTAGTGCACTTAACACGTGCTGTCAAATTTTGGTGTTGTTGCTAGGGAGTGTGGTAGTTTAATTTTCGCAATTGATTTTAGTTGGTGTTTTGTGAATATATTTGTTTCTTTTTGTTATTTGTTAATTTTAAAAGTTTGTGAGTTTTGGTGTATGGTAGTTACGAGATCCCCTCGTAGAGAAATTGAGCAATTTGATTCAGAGATCAAGAGAACATTACAGAGATTGCTTAGGGAAGTAAGGTCAACTTTGGTAGAAGAATCAGAAGCAGAATTCGAAGAGACGATGGCAAATTAGAGGAAATTGAGGGAGTTGGCTACACCCAGTTTAACTCAAAGACCATTATGCGTAACATTTCCGAATTTTGCTGAACATGTTACCTTTGAGTTAAAATCCAGATTAATTCATTTATTGCCTAACTTTCATGGTCTTGTAGGTGACAATATGCATAAGCATCTTAAGGAGCTCAACATGGTTTATCTAAGCATGAAGCCTCTCGAGGTGACCGACGAGTAGACCATGTTGAGAGCCTTCCTATTCTCACTTAAGGATGCAACGAAGGATTGGTTATTTGATTTACCGGCTGGAACCATAAAAACATGGCTAGAGATTAAAAGGTTATTTTTGGAGAAATATTTTTGACCTTAAAGATGACAAGTATTTAGAAGGAGATATGTGGTATCAACCAGTATAACGGAGAATCTCTTTACGAGTACTGGGAGCCGTTCAAGAAGTTATGTGTCAGTTGTCCGTACTATAAAATATCGGAGTAACTTCTTATCTAATATTTTTATGAAGGACTGCTACTGATGGAGAGGAGTTTAGTTGATGTAGTGAGTGGTGGGGAACTTTGCGAGAAGACTCCTATAGAAGCCAGGATAATTTGGCACTTGCAATGATGTTCAAAGAGTAAA
>JANIIA010000001.1:26705204-26722938 GCA_027478495.1 Erythroxylum alaternifolium
CGCCACCCTCGCGGGGCACGGATCCGGGTATCACTGTCGATATCGGGTTCGGGTTTTGCGGGAATGGGGTGTTACATCAACATTATTAGTTTAATTTGGATAATCCTTTCTTTATATATACCTTTTGCTCAAATAAGTTGTATTACCCATCTCGCAGGTAAAAATAAACATTTATTGTGGAATAGGAGCATCTAAAACTCCATTTTTATTAACATATTAATATTCAGGTAGATGGCACATTTTAATCATACATCTATTAGAATTTAAGCTTGATCTAAATGTTATATAATATTTTAAAAAATCCTTCACAAATATAAGTGTTATTCTTAATGTTGATCACTAAAATAAACGTAATAACTAATTTTTGTAACCCAAGTCTAAGGGATGGGCAAATTCATTAACTTTTGTAACTTAATTCTTTGTAATAATTTGTTTTGTGGAACTTTGTTTATAGATGTTGGGTCTATTTACTATTACTATGGAAATCAAATTAGTCCTTTAATCCATCTAAATTTTAGGTAGAAAATGCTTTTATTTACTTTTAAATGAGTTGTAATGTTAGTTTCACTATAGTACTAGCAATAGCTAGATAACGTATAGAAAATAATATTCTAAGGACAATTATATTTGGTGAAAAAGTTACTCAACTTGATCATTAAACTCTTTACAACTCTATTGGTTCTTGAGAATGTTGTACTAATTGCTTTGTTAGGCCACAGATGAGACTTTTCCAAAAGTAATTAATTCTTTATTGTTAGTTAGGATATGGAAGATTATGAGGTTCGTACATGGTATTTGAGCTATGATAATTCTTCTACCCACTTACTTGTCTGATTCATTTATAGAAGTTTCAAGATGGTGTTTCAGATGGCTAAATTTCATCAAGTTTTTCTATAGTAACAATTAGTATATGAATTTTTAACGTTAATGTAGGCATTCTATCATTAATTTCTTGTGATACTTACATGTCTGGTCATTGACTTGTTTTGTTACTTAAATTTAAAGTGGTCGAAGTGTACATGTACTATGGAACATAAAGATGGATCATCCTTGTCTATAAATAGGGCCATAAGGGTTTTGAGGGCAAAGCTAATACAACATGAATGGAACCAATGTTATTCTATTAGTGTTATACAATAACAATATTATATTTTGGACATAAACCAAATCCCATTATTTCCATCATTTAGTTAGTGAAAATTTTTGAAATTTATCATCATCATCAATGTAAGTCAGCTCTTGCCATATACCCCTATTTATGATTATGATTAATTATGTTTTTATTATCTTACTTTATGATAAATATTTATCAAAGTGTATGTATGTATGTAAATATCTATGAAAAACTTGTATATGTTGATTGTTTTAGATGGATGAACATATTTCTTTAATGGAGAGTTCTATTTTAGCATTGAATAGTATACCAGTAGAGATTTCTTTTCTAGTATTGAGAGAAGAAAACAATTCATATTAAAGTAACAAGTTCATTGAAAAGTAATGTTTAGAATCACTTCAATAAGACTAGATCAATGGATTAATTAGAGAAGGCAAATTGTAAATATTATCACAAGATGATAGTCGAAAGTTCAAAAGGTGAAACCTCTCATTTGAAGAGACATACAGAGTCATATAACATAAAAAATATCGTATAGTAGGTTAAACATTTTTATCCCTTAACATAATAAGAAGGAAGAATGAAATGATTTTCGCAACTTATGATAGCAACAAGTCAAAGTTTTTACTAGCTAGTATGATCATTGGTGATGAACAATCACTCTTCATGGTCGATAGGAAAAACAATTTAGGATGTTTATTACCTCATTCCAATTGACCTTTAAGATCCCAACTCGAAATTCCTTAAAGAAAGAAATTTTCAAGATATGCAAAGATCAACATAATAAAATATTAAAGACATAATCGAGTATTAATATATGGGTTACCATCACGTCAGGCATGTGAACAACTAATAATCAAAAAAAGAGTTATATAGCAATGACAACACACTACATTGACAATAACTGGACTATATGCAATTAATTACTAAGGTAAATTATATTCTTTAATATTGTTATCATTTATTTGTTAATTATGTTATAATGATATTTGTTCATATATTTAAATTGTAGGTTTATTTATGTGATGGCATCACGTACAAGCAAAAGGTTGATAACCATATAGGTCGATTTTGTAATGGATTTGAATGTCAACACTAAGCTATCTACCATATGGAAACCCCCATTTCCTTATGGTACTTCTTCATACTTTTGGAACCTTAAGTTAAAATTTGTAGCCTTTGATAGAGATTCCTATAGTAGGAACTTGCTACACAATGCTTTCTCATCACTAATTTTATCTCCTCTTAAGTTCTAATAGGTGGTTCTTGATTCCTCCTTCTAATGAATATTTGTTGATCCCACTAATCTATGATATGGTCACTACACCCCATGGATGCCAATTAACCTTTTTCATTTTTGAAAAGTTATAATAATCAAAAGCTAACTTAACTCATTTATCCCACGTCAAATAGATTTTTTGGTCTTTCTTTCCTAGAAAAGGTGGTGTTTTCATCCTAATTTTACCTATATTATTGTATACCCTTTCTTTTTATCCTCTTTCATAATCTATCTCAAATTCTTTCCTCCTTGTCTTCCTATTTTACCAATTCCTCCACTTCTCTCTCCTCTAACTTCCCTTAGGTTTAACTAACTTAAGTAGTTGGCAACACTATTAACATCATCATAAGCCTTAAAGTCATCCATCTGAATATGTATTGATGAGTTTTTTTAGACTAGTTAATACAGCTTCATGCTTCTCCAACCTATTCCTCACTTAACTAAATTATCTAGTGAGCTACTCATATTGACCTTATATCATATTTACGATATATTTTGGGTTTGTCACCTCTCTTTCCTCCTTACTGCTTTCCTTGTCTTTTGACAAATTTTTATTTAGTTTTAAGTCATAATGGACCTGTAATAAAATGTTAATGGAAGAAAAACACTCCCTCATGTGTTTCCACTAAAATTTCACTCTACTTACAACTTAAACTCTTAACTAAAAGTTCTTTACAAACTAGATAATTTATATTCTAAAAAAGGTAATTTTAAATTATTTCCATTTTCAAATAACTCCTAAGATACAAATTAGATGAAACCGAAGCAATATAAATGCTATTAGATCCCAAGGAATATGGAAACTAAAAAATAAAAGATTAAGCCTTATCAAACCCAATTAAACCAAAAATAGAGAATTAGTAAAAGTGACTCAAAGCAGCTAAAGGATACAAATAAGACAAAAATAGAATGTATGTAATGAAAGGAATACTTTATTTTTATTGGAAAAGAATCACAATTCTTTACTTGTAAAGGAGAAAGCAATTTCCATCCTTTTATATACTGTAGCTGGGACATTTTTGGAATAGTTTTGACAACACCAAATATGAATATTTTTCTTTCTTTTTTTAGTCACTTATAAATTCATGAAATAAAACAAAAAACTCAAGAAAAAATTATGTTGATTAACTTGTAAAGGAAATTAATGGTATGGTAAGAAAACATGAGAACATTAAACCTTAAATAGGTAAATTTCAAGAATAAACTTGATTATAGAAGATGACTCTACTACCAAATTCTAATACAATCCCTACCATTAGAATTGGTGAGATTTGATATTAATATGACAAGAACAAAGATTGTTTTATCATGAAAATTTTAATCTAAGAAAAGTAAATACAAAACATTTAAAAGATATAAATTTTGACACTCAAAGAAAAGAAAAAATGAGACTAATAAGATTCTAGAGTTGATCATCACCAGCAGACTAGGTAAGATCATCAGTTATTAAAGAAATTAAAACAAAAGTTTCTCTAAGAATAAGATGATGAAACCTCTATCCAAAGTAATTTGGTTAAACAAAACATTTATTTTCTATTACAATTATAAGAAAGCCTCTTAAAAGGAAATAATAATCTTAATGTAATCTAATTAGAAAAAATAACTTTGAAAGGTAAGTAAATCCTTCTTTAAATAAAAGTTCAAATTTTAAAAACTAAAAAAAATGAGTCCAATGCTAGTCTCACTTCTAAAGTCAATATTGATTTTGTATTGGAACTTTACGCATAAACACAATGTCAAGTTTGAAGCCAGTTATAAGTTTAACTTTGGTGCCAGTTTGCTTCTTCTCCCCTAGTTTGGAAACCCAGTAAAAGTTTAACGATAGTTTAATTTTGATTTCCGTACTAATTACATTCTATAACCTCTTTTTTAAACCTTGCTTCTTCACTTAACTTAATATATAAGCTTAAATTTAGTATCTTAAAAAAAGTAAAGCTTCAATTATTGCATAAAGACCCATCATTTAATCACTAAGAGCTTCTTTGACCTTCTTTACTCTAGTCTTTGTCGATTTTCCTCCAAAATTATTAAATGAATTTCTAACACTTTCATCACTTGATTTGAACCCCAAACCCCTCTTCATGGCCTCCTATATTTGAATCTTGTGTAATTTGAGTATATCCTTGATTTTTATTAGATTGCATAATAATACCATAATGCTTTTATAATAATTTGCAAAGCCAAACTAATAATACATAACAAACACACCACTAAGATGCATAGGTTGTATACAATTAGGTGTTACTAATCTAAAAGCATGACAATATGAATTCAACCAAATGAATATCATCAATTTATCACTCATCAGGGATATAGTTACAAAATGTCATAAATAGTGACAAATATCTATAATATACATGTATTAAATAAAATCTAATCAATCATCATAAAACATGTATAGATTGGAAAATACCACTAAAAAAGAAAACTAATCTCTTAATAGTCTCATATGAGAGACATGTTCCTGAAATGCACATATGAGTAAGCTTTTAGTTAGTGGGTTTACCAATACGCTACATAGAGGTATGTGCTCAATAGTAATAAGGGCTCTACAACTTTCTCTTTGACAAAGGAAAACCTAATGTCAATATGCTTAAAGTAAGAAGGGCTCCAAGTGTTCCAAATGAAAGATATAACTATGAAGTTGTCACAATACAATTTCAGCAGCCTTGAAATAGAGTCCATAACTCTCAATGTTGAAATGAAGTTGTACAACCATACTACATGACAATTAGCCTCATAATATGCTACGTACTCTACCTTCATGGTCAAAGAAGTTTTAAATGTCTATTTGACACTTTTCAAGAAACAACTCCGCTCTCTATCGTAAAAATATAACTAGAAGCTGATTTCTTATAATGCATAAAACCTATATAATTAAAGTCATATAAAACTAACCACTTTAAGAGTGTTATTACGTTAATATGTTAAGATGAGGTCTTTTGTACCCTAAAGATGCCTCAAAATTCTTTAGCTACTTTCTAATGGTTTTGTTTATGAGTGCTAAAGTTTCTACCAAGCATATGCATACTTATGTTTACATCAAGTTGACAATAATAAAGGTACAAGGTGACTACTTTTGTTTAATCTCTCTTAATATCATTATGAGGACTTTAAACCTTAGAGAACTTATCAACCTTCACAACTGGATTCTTTATAGAAGAACAAGACTAAATATTAAACCTTTTTAAAATACAATTAATATAGGTTCTTTGAGACAATTTAAGAACACCATTGGGCCTACTATAAAAAATCTATATACCTAAAATATATGATGCTTCATTAAGATCCTCAATATCAAAATGGCCAAGAAATAGTTATTTTATCTTAATTAACATATCAATGTCATTAGTAGTAAGCAATTTATCATTAATATATAAAATAAAATATATATACTTGCTTCCATTAGTCTTCATGCATATATATTGATCATTAATATTTTTATTAGAGCCATTAGTGGTGATAATTTCATCATACTTAATATCGCACTATCTTGAAGCTTGTTTAACTTATAAATTAACTTATAAAGCTTACATTGTTTTCTTTCCCATTTATCTTAAAATTGTTAGGTTGAACCATATTTACATCTTGACTTAAGTCTTTATTTAAGAAAATTATTCTTACATCCATTTGATAATACCCTAGGTCAAAATGAGCCATAAATTTCATAATGATATACAAAGAGTCTTTAGTGAAAATAGGAGAAAAGGTCTCTTTGTATTTAATACCTTCTCGTTTGCTACACCCTTAGTTACTATTCTTTCTTTATACCTCTCCACTTGGCCTTTTGACATCATACTTGGTCTTGGATACCCATTTTTATCCAATTTGCCTACAACCTTTTGATAACTTTACCAAACTCTACACTTCATTTTATGATATAAATTTCATCTCATCATTTATATTATCTGTTCAAAGATTGGATTAACGATTAGATATGGCTTCCTTATACGAAGTTAAACTTGAGGAGTCATTAAATTCATATTCATCATTTTGCAAGTATACAATATAGTCATTAGAGATTGCATTTTTATGAACCTTTTCTGATCTCAATAAAGACATATCATTTGTGATTCCATCTGGAATATCTTGTATTACTTATTTAAGAAGTTTATCTTGAATGGCTACTAAAAGTTGGTCAACTTTAGGGCTAAGTATTGGAGTAGAAGTGATAGAGACACGAATAATGATTATATGTCCTCTAAATACAATTTTCTTAAGCCCTTAGCTCTTGTCAGTTTCACCCCCAAATTAGATGGCTTGATCTAAATTAATAACTCTAGTGGCATCTGATGGATTGTAGAACTTGGAGAGTTTCATCCTTAAAATAAACGGCCTGATATGACTCGATAACTCTGGTGGCATGTAATGGATTGTAGAACTTGGAGCCCCTTTATTCCACATAATAACTAATAAAGTAGCCACTTATAGTCTTAAGATCATATCCTTTGGATTGTGGATTACCAGGTTTTATTTTTACTTTATAACCCCAAACATGGAAATGATATAATTAAATTTTTTTGTGATTGTAGCTTATAAAGATTCTTGGGAATAGACTTATTGGGTTCCTGATTCAAAATGTAAATTGCAATTCTCAAAGTATCCTTTTATAGGAACTCTAGCAAAGAAGAGTTTTCCAATATGCAACGCACCATGTTAGAAAGTGTGTAATTTCTTCTTTTCGAAACTTTATTTTACTAAGGTGTATAAGGCACTGTGTATTGAGATTCAATGGCAAACTCTTATAAGTACTTTGCGCTTCTGTCTTATCCCATCATCTCCCATAATACTTACCACCTCTATCAAAATAAACATCTTTGATCCTTTTCCTTTGTTGAAGTTCTACTTTTGTTTTAAAGGCTTCTAAAGAATTAGAATTCTCAAAAATAAGATCAATAAAACCATACTAGAAAAAGTTATTAATAAAAGTGATGAAATACTTGTAGCCATCCATTAGACATCAGTATAGATTAACTCAATTAGTTCTATACCCCAGTTAACTTTACTATTTTTAACCTTAGTAGTCAATTTCCCTTTTATATAGTCAACATAAGTGTCAATGTATAGAAAATTGAGATCTTATAAAATCTCATCCTTCATCAATAATTCTATTCTTTGTTCGAAAATATGACATAATCATTTATATCGTATAATGAAATATTTTTTGTTCAATCTTGACCTCTTAGTAGTAACAATACTAAAAGGAGAAGAATAATAAATAAGAAGAGGCATATCCGTCAAATCAAGCCTGTAAAAATTACCACACCAAATTTTATTTCTAAAAACAAGAGTTATAGTATAAAATCACTTTTCTAAATCCAAAGAAAAAAAACTTTAATCAATTTTATCTAAAATAGATACATAAAATAAATCCATCCTAATTAAGGACATATATGTAACTTCATAGAACTCCATAAAAATGTCATATGGTAAGTTGTAACTTGATTGTCTCTAAAAAACTAACTTTAGTTCTTACACTGGCTCCTATATATACATATTGCTACACATTAGTTGATATCTATATGTTTGTCATCTTTATCAAGTAATTAGTAACATAAATTATAGCACCAGGCATAATAATCAAGTATTAGAAAGAATATTAACAATATTGGATTAGGCAAATCAACACAAAAAGATTACATTTCTTCTTTAATCTAGCCTTAAGCTTCCTGTAATTGTTTTTTTACTTAAAATTCTGACAGTAATTGTATTTTATTTTAAGGCCCTCATTCTTGAAAGTATTAGAAGCTATGACCACTCCTTGCCATTTCCTTTATTATTTGTATTAAATTTCTTGAAAGGTTTTTATTCATATTTTTTGGATAAGGTTCTTTTATTGACCATTATAGTTCTTGTTTGTATCTATTTCCACACTTCTTATCCTTTCTTTATGTATGTCATCCTCCTTCTTGGGTATAATGTTAGTCATATCCTTTGTGGTCCATTACTCTTTATATGAATTGTAATTAATTGGACTTAATAATGTCAAACTGAGATGAAAGAGCCTGCTATGGGCCACACAATGTAGTACTTGTCAAGTTCCACAATAATCACCTTAATCTTATGATAGCAATCTACAATTTTATTAATATGCTCTCTAATCTCACTAACACAATCATAAATAATGGGAAGCAAATTGGTCTAAGAGCTTATTTTTCTCATTATTAGAGAACTTATTGTATTTCTTATTGATGGCCTCAAGAAATTTCTTAGCATTTTCAATTTTTAGAATGTTATCGTGTACAAAGCCCTCCATGTGATAGTTCATAGTCATCAAACAATACTGGTCCAATTTCATGATCGATCAATTCATTATGAAAGATTCAACTCATTATTTATTATTAATCTCACTAAACTTCAAAATGACAAAGAATCAAGGATTGCTCAAAACTGAAGAAAATCATACAATTAACATTAATACACATGTAATATAAGATCATGTTATTCATACTTTCTCTAACTTCCTTAAATGATCTATAAATGTGGTCATCAAATGGTAAAGTCCATTAAGTATGAAAGATGGGCACATTCATATGTAAGAGCAACACATTAAATATCATAAGTAAATGCATCAATCAATTATCAATAGGATAATAAAATTATGTTAGTTTGTAATATTCTTTATGTTCTCTTCACCAATCTAAACATTCTACCAAATAATAAACTCACTGATAGGATAATTTCATTATATGTATGGATCTTAGTAGAAAATTTAATTAATCATAAAAATAATATTAATAAAAGTTTGAATGTCTAATGAAAACTTGTAAAAAAAGATATATAAAATTATCCAAAATATAGGAAAATTATGATATAGTTAGATAAAATATTAAATCCAAGGCAAAATTTGTAATAAAAAATACTCAGAAACTAATCTCAAAATAATAGATATAGTAATTTTTAGAGGCAAAACTATAAATACATAAGTGACAAAAGTGTAAATATTCAGCTGTGAGAAAATTGTAAATATACATTAGTAGAAAAATTATGAATACCTAACATTAACAAAATTGTAAATACATGAGTGACAAAATACTTAGTAGCGGCAAAACCATAAATACTTGATCGTGGAAAAATTGTAAATATCTTGACTTTAACCTCTAGACGAATCATACAACTCTTGCCCTAACCTATTCCCTAACTCGGAGATATCTCGTCATACGATAAGTGATTTTTGGTGATTTAATATGGGTTTAGACCTGTTTAAAAAATTAAGTGATCCTTGACATCAATTTGAACAAAAAATTTGTCCAAAAAGGGCAAAATATTTTGATCATTGTTGAAGGTGAAAAAAATTAGATATTCTAGTCGTTTTGTTTAGAAATCCTACCCAAAACACATATAAACACATTTATGAATGATATAAAAGTCGTTTATGCCCCAACAATAATTTTACAATTATAAACCAAAGTTTCTCATGAAACCCAATGACAAGTAAGGAGCAGAAAAACAAAATATGAGACAAAAAATAGCTTTATAACTTATGAAAGTTGTTGTGATATCAAATGTTGAATTTTTAGAAAATAGATAATAAATATTAAATGGACTATATCAACTATGATTTAACACACATAATCATTCGTTATCACAATCATCCAAAATAATTTTCACAATTTTGAACCGTATATAGATATATATATATACACACACAACAGGATTAGAAGGTTACCTCCTAAAGACAATGCAACTTGATTGGAAGTCATCCTCAGTAGGTGGCTGTAAGACAAGAATAAACCACTACGAAGGAGTCTAAGGGGTGCTTAGTTAATAGATTTGGGAAGGTATCAACGAGTAAAGAATGAAAAACAAGTGGTTGGTTATATATTATCCTTATATGAATAGTATTTTTATATCCGACTCTCGAAGATAGGTGAATGAAAATCATTCCTGAGTAAGGAGCAAGTGTCACGGGTGTGATAGTAGCTGTCATGTAATTAATTAAATGAATACAATTAATTAATTACAATATAATTAATTATAATATAATTAATTAAAATAATTAATAACAATAAAATTAACTAAAATAAAATTAATTAATTAATAGAAATATAATTAATTAATTATATTTTTCTCTTTTTAGCAATTAAAGATAATTATTAAAATATATTAAAATTTGATGTAAAACAAATTTTTAACAAATTTTTATTTCTCAATATTTTTAACAAATCAACCATTATCAATGACAATAGTAATCATTCATTCCTTCAAACCAACTATCATAATTATAATGATTATATCAATTCTCATTCATCGCTATATTCATTCTCATTATTTTACTATTATTCCACTTGAACAAGTGCCCCTTAAGATTCATTAAATCCAGTTATCTAATCTTTTCATTCACCATCACGTATCATAAATCACCCAACTTCACAATAAGTACATGTACATCATTATGCAAAAAAGTACCCCTATGTGCGGTATATCTCTTGATTGTAACTCATCATTGTGCACGATTTTCAACAAAACGGGTGGGTTGCTAAGGAGCCCAAAAGCCACACTGCCTATTTAAAAAAAATACATATACATCAATTAGGTTAAATAAATTTTATAATGAATCATAAGTCTAAAGGGTAGACTTGCACAGTATTGTCGTAAATGACCTAAATGTCACATACATATAATTAAAATATTAATTATCATAAAATTATGCTATTATATATTGATCAATTTAACATGATTATATTTGTCCTTGTATTGATTTTACTTAAACCTACCATGTGAAATGTAGTGTAGCTTACCATATCATTTCGGCATAAAGGTATAATATTCCATCATAAAAACATTCTTACAGAATAGATGCATTAAAGTTCAATATTAATTATATATATCAAGTTAGCTATGACAAAAAAGTTTGAATTCAAGTTTAATTTGATTGTGAATTCAAATTTGTGTATTTAGACTTAATTTGGCTCAAGTTTAAAATTGAATTTGAAAAATTTTTAGATTATATTAATAATGAGAAATTAAACTAAATAAGTCCGAATTTAACATATCAATATTTGATAACATTTAAACTCAAAGTCTTCCATCTTGATCAAGCTCCTAAGCTTGAATTCCTATCGAACTTATTATTTACCCTAATTAAGATAAGTATAAAGAGGAGAAACAAAGACGTGGTAGACTTTTTTTGGAACATCGGCATCAATATCTAAGAGGAACTAATTTTATTGATGTAGACAATTCTTAAAAGAAGGAATATCAACATATAGAAATTGTGAAACTAGTCCTAACTTCAATATCCATTTTTTTAATCATTTTAAAAACTAGTTTTAGTTTTTTTTTTGGTTATAGTTTGATATTATTATTAATTTAATTAATATTATTTAATGATTTAATATTAACTATTAATAATTATTATAAATAATATGATTTAATTATTCAATTAATTTTAGAATATTTTATAATTAAAATTATAAATTTTCATATATGATAATTATTTAGTAAATAAATTTTAAATATCTTAAATATAGATAAATTCAAATATTTTAGAAAATATCAATAAATAATGTCGGTGTCTAGTTTTAAATAATAGTTGATATTAAAAATTAAAATATTAATATGAAATAAATTACTTTAATAATAAAATTTCTTTAATTATTCGATTATTTATTTCTAAAATTTGATAATTTTAATTAATATTATTAATAAATATTATCTATGATAATAAAATAAAATGTATTATTTATTTAGTTTTATAAAATTAATTTATCTCCAAGTTATGGTATTATTATTGTTAGTACCGAATGGGTTACTACATTGATATTCAAAACTAAATAATTTTAATTTTTAAGGTAAAAGATGTGGCTTTCGTATGGTGTAAGTAATTTTAAAAAATTCTCAAAAAACAATTATCATTTTTTATTTTCCAAAAACTCTTCTCTTAGACTTTCCTCAAAAAATAATAATGAAATGCATACAATATCAATATCATATGTCAATCAAAAAAAATACTACTCATATGATAAATCAACTCAACTTTTAACCTTAATCCAACAAATTAAACTCAATTCAAATTAAGAATTTAAGATAACAACAAATTATTAGTTTATATCGATATAATTAGTTTGAGTCGAGTTAATAGTTAATTTAGGTCTATATATCAACAACATTTAATTAGTTCACATATGATATTTAAGTCATATGTGAAGAATTTTTTGGAGAATTTTAAAGATTAAAAAATGGTCAAAATTACTTAAACCACGAGAAAGCTTTGTAGAATTTGTAGCAAGTTTAAGCTTCCTCAATAGTAAGTATAAACATAAACTGGCAAGGCAAAACCTCTTCAATTAAACTGTTTTCGGTGAATTCAATTAAATTTCATTATAAAATAAGATAAAAGATTCAAAATGGTAAGCAATGTTATCATCCAAAACAAAAAAAGACGGTGTGAAGAGGCTCGAGAAATAGTAAATCACATCATGTAATGAACAATTGGGGAAAACGTCGCATAAAAAGCTTCAAACTATCATTTCTCAATCAATAAACATATGGGCCTCCCTCTACGTTGAATGTATGTATCAGATCCATGAACTAGACGACATAAACAAGTAAAGGGAGATAGTAACCCAAAAACATACAAACTGGTTAAAATATGGATCAAAGATGAAAAGAAGTCTTTAAAATGCCAACAAATAGTTCATTTTTGTGTTTACATACCGGAGTTTAGACATTTGTTTTCAGCTCCATGTATTTAAAATATTATTGATTGCTAATTCCCATTAAGAGTTTATAAAAGGGTTTAGCTCATATCTAACGCCACAACTCCCTGAATAAGCCTGCCCTCCTAGTCTCCGGAAACACGAACTTCGGACCCTGCCACTAACTAATCGAAGACACAAATAGCAACGAAATGGAGAAAGATCTCTGGTGCACTGTGAGTACGTATACATGGTGTACCTCGCATTGCGGTAACCAATCTGTATGATTTTAGCTGCGTACAGATTGGGACTCTTGAAAGCTGCATAGTAGATATCGAGTTCCAGCATGGCGAACCTGGTCCCTGTGTATTGATACCGATGTTTACTGACGCCTAGTTTGTTGCATTGGTGGAACTTCTTGTGATTGTCTATGCTGCCGAAAAACTTGTTGCTTGAGTACTTCAGCATACAATCATCAAACCAGATAACTGCTGTTTCCTGCCTAGGACAAAGCTTGCGGATCTCAAGGCTTGCCTTCTCAAGGCAAGCTCTGCAATTCTGAGTTGTGACATTAGCTGTACAAATACCAATCCCGTGTACTTGGTCTGAATCTTGACCCCATGACTTTCCGGCAAAACCTCTAACAGACGCGGCGGAGGGTAACCAGGCAATGAGTTTGTCCCTGTTTGGGACAAAGCGGTCGTTAGACTTATGCTTAGTGTTAGAACAAGTGTGCCTGACTGGGAGGTCTGTTCCATGAACGGTTTGAAGAATAGTAGCGAGTGGACACAGGAAAAGAATGATCACAGAGTTTAAGGAACCCATTCTTAATTTCCCAGAACGTTTTCTTAAAGGTAAAGGACAGCAGGACATATGATGCTCGTTGCCGACTACTCCATAGGATCTGAGGTCCATTTTAATTTAGCTACATTGTATTTGGGAGCTTTGCTTAATCAGTTCATTTTGAGAAGAATCCTAATTGTGGTATCGGCCACACTTCATATTACAGTTTAATAAGATACATTTTAACTTCTAGCTGCAGATGCAGTAACATGTAACTCTATGGCAGACCCTGGCCAAAGCAAGATTGTTACAGTAAAGAAAAGATGGTAAAAACGTTATAAAGACGTTTACTTCACTTTCAATTCGTTACCTTATATCAAGATAATACATTATAGCAAGCCTTCGGTTCTTCTACTTCGTCCCAATTTTATTGTTTTCCTCCAACTTAAATTTTTATCCTTCCATTCTTTTGCCAACTATAATATTTTATTTTAAGCTTATTGCTAGTGGTATCAAGATTTTAGTTTATATAGTTATACTCTTGTTTAGGACTGACGCTTCAGGTCAAATTTTGGTTGCTTTGGTCTTCAAATGGACTTTTCAACTAATGTTGTCCTTTCCATGACTTATCAGGGACTTACCAAGCTACTTAAACGAGCCTACAGCTATTTACATCATACCTAAATCAGCTTTAAACATAATACGATTCATGTGTGAAGTCTATATTAACTTAAGGACTTTAACATTAAGGCTTACATTAAAAAAATCCGAATTTTGAGGAAAATTAAACAACAAAGTTATAAATTAAGGCATTGAAGTGTAATAAAATCAAGAAAACTGAAAAGCTTGCCGTTTGGTTTTAATAGGTTCCGTTGATATTTTTTTATTATGGATCATTATTTTCGATTCAAGATTTTGATTTTTTTCTTTTTTTTAAAATCATTTTTGTAAATGTTAATCTCAAAATAGTTGTATTGTTATTATTAGTAATAATAGGAGTTGAAGATAAAATAAAGTTCTTGTCAATGAAATGGAGATCATTTAAGTGGAGGTTGTTAACATAGTCTCTAAAGGCATATATATTTTGATTTATTTACTAACGTCACCTTTAGATTCCTCAAGAGAAAGTTGAGAGTTAAAGTCGCATATATGCAGCAAGGCCATTGCAATTTGCTCCAAGTTAAAATAAGTCATGCCAAAGATGCTTCTTAATACAACTGTAAAAACAGAATTGAGAAAGAAGAACTCTCTGCGTTTTTGTTTGTCAAAATCATTATATCCTTAAACGTATATCCATGATTGATTGTGTGTATATATATATATATACACAATCAATCATATATATATATATATACATTATATCCTTAAGTTGGAATTAAATAAGTATTCATTTCATATCCAATATATATCATCCTCTGTGAACAGTCTTGCAGATATGTTAACAAGAGAATGGAAGCAGCTATAGCTAGCTTGAAGGATTCATTAAATAAAAAGGAAGCAGAATTGTTGGATTTACAACATCAAGTAAGCATTGTTACGAAGGATATAAATCAACTTCTTTCTACTATTCAGCTATTAGAAAAGCAACTACCTCCCACTACTCAACCTATTCAGCTGATTACTCCTCAAACATTTGTACAAACATAAAGCACCATTCAACCAAATCCTTCCATTACCCAGTCTGAACCAATAATAGCCCAAAAACAAGTCGATCATAAAGAAAACAAAACCTATGTCATTTTTAATGAACCTATGGTCGGTCTATATGATGCATGGCATAAAGCCTCTTTACACATCACAGGAAAACCATCCATTATTCATAAAGCCTACACCACTAGAACCGAAGCTGAAAAAGCCTTCAAGGAATTTCAAAATCCAATTCTTAAGCCACAATATAAACAAGTCCTATGTTGAAACCAAAATGAAACTATTAGGAAAGCCCATCAATATGGAAAGAATTAATTCTATTCCCACTCGGGCAGTCAAGGAAGAAATGAAAAAGATCACTCCAGATATGTTTTACAAATGCTTTCAAACACTCAACGAGTGGACTGATGCACAAAAACAATTCCAATATTACCCACAAAATCGAGGCAGAAATGGCCCCAAAGCAATTATCTTACCCAAAGCAGAACCATTAACTACGTACCTCTTTTTTCAAAGTGGACTTATTGACACTATCTATCTCTCTAATTTACACAGCCTAGCCAACTTCCCTGTTGGTTTTATCCAAGCAGTAAAAAATTACAAAGACAGATTTGCCAAGGACAAAGAAATCTTTCTCAAAGTATTCAGTACTTATCCCATTTTTACTAAAGCAGAAAATATTCAGGAGTCTACTCTACAGATTCCAAGAAGTTCTTATATCCAAATTGGGATTAGCAATGGACTTTATCCACCAATTGATGAGCCACCTCGACATGAAGTATCATGGGATTTGATTAATCACTTTAACCTCCATTGTATTGAAGGAGTATACAATCAATGTCTAAAAATTACCAAAGAGTCACCCATCAAGCTAAATTATCGAGGAATGCAATTACTCATGACCTCAAATTATAGATAACCTACAGTAATTGAATCTCTGCAGCTCATTAAACAAATGGGGGCACAATTTGCACATACAGCAGGTATCTTTGAAGGATGGTCATCAAAAAGCAATAACATTAATCAAACCATGGAGGATATAGAAAAGGATATTCGAACTCAATTAGAAGAAATTAATCAATTACTAAATACATTAACACTTCCTTCTAAAAAGGAAATAATTAATTCAGTTACAAATCAAGATGAAATTATCTATGGATATGAATCTGATCAAGAACTTTATGTAGATCAACCACTAAAAAATCTAGATGAACCTGAAACCAGCTCACAAGGAGAAAAGCGTAAAAGAGAACAAAAAGATAAATATCAATGGACGTAAAAACCAATAGAATTGGAAGATGAAATACATAAATTTGGATATTATCGAAAGGATAATAAAATTAGGAAATACCCTTCAAAATATACACCAAAGCATATTACACTAGGACCAGATGGTATTTTAAATTTGGATTGTGTATTAGCACCAGAAAAATTACTATTAGAATGGTCAAATCGTCTAGCTTTACTTATTCAAATAGAAAGACCGTTTGAAGGATTAACTAATATTAGTCTTTTATGGAATTTTGTTACCTATAAAACTATAGGTATTGTATTAGATTTTCTCTTAGATAATGAAGAAAGAATTAAAAATACAACTTCATTTTTAAATGCTCTCGAACCAGTCAAAGCATTTCAAATCATTGTCAATGAAATATATAAAAAATTTATTGGTAAAGATATAGCATCATATAAACAAGAAATAGAAAACGAAGAAAGACAAACTGGAATTTGGCATTTAAATAATATGAGTATATGTGATATTTGTTATTTGGAACAATATATTTGTGAATTCAAAAAATACTATTATAAATTAACTCGACCTAAATAACAAATGTATATTCAAATATTTATCCAAAAATTACCTTACCCATTAAATAAGATAATAGAAGAAACATTCATGAAAAAACAAACTGATAACTTAGTTGCATATAATTTAGGTGGAGCCATTACAGTCACAAAGGAAGTATTAGCTCATAAATGTTTAGAAAATAAATTATTTAAGAAATTAAGACACACAGATACACAATTATGTTGTTCTAAATACTCCGAAGTACCACAACAATATGGATGTCATTTTCCCTCTACTAAATATAAAAACTTTAGAAAATCTAGATATAAACAATATAAATGGAAAAAATATCCAAAACGACAATTTTATAAAAAACCATTTAGACCATATAAAAAATTCTTTCGAAAAAAATCATATAGACAATTCAAACCTAAACAAAAATATTGTCCACAAAATAAGAAACAATGTAGATGTTGGTTATG
>JANIIA010000001.1:26728369-26742884 GCA_027478495.1 Erythroxylum alaternifolium
TTTATTAAAATTAAATTAATTATAATTAGAATTTGATTTTAATTATAATTAAAGATATTTAATTTTAATAAAAGACTTATGATTTTTCTATAAATACGAAAAAGCTTTTAGAAGCTAGCACTTCTGTCTTTTTCCTCTCAAAACAGTTTAGGAATTTCTCTGTGGATACCATCAGAGGCTGGACGCTTGGACAGCTCGTGATTGATCGATTGGAAAGGTTCCAAAGATTTTTCAACTGGAAAGCAAACAAGGTACGATTTCTAAATCGTTTAATGTCTTATTTAAGTTTATATAATTATTGGGATCCGCTCGGAATCCGTAAAAATTTTTGTTTTTCGCTGCGTCCGTGATTGGATCACAGTTAGATTCCAACGCAAAGAACCGACCGAAATCAGAAATAGAAACTTAAAAAGTTCAAGAAACCATTTTCTTTCAGTCAAAACCATCAATAGTCAGATGGTTAAAAGTGTGGTTCAATCATCCACTAACGAACAAAGATATGTAGCGTAAATAAAAAGCATAAGCTCATATTAAAAGAAACAAAAGGGAGAAGAAGAAAGTGAAGAAAGATCCAAGATCTTTGATCAGAAGAAAACAGAACTTACCATGCAAAACAATAAAGGGAACAGAGAATGTGACTTTGACAAGAATGCAAGTAACGACCAACAAAATAACCAGAAGCGTAGTTGCTCTTTTCGGAAGAGAACCCACTTGTTTTCCTTCTATCTTCCTTCAAAAGCAACAATAAACTTAAACTTTCATCAACTTCCCAACCCGCACTAGAACCAGCAAATATAAAAACTCTCGCTATTCCTCTTTCACTAAACAACAACCGGTGACTGACGATCTAGAGAAGTAAGAGCTACAGAGATGTGAAATCTTTAGAGAGATGAGGAGAATGTTCTGGACGAGACTGAGAGCAAAGAGGAGAGTAAAGTGAGGGTAATTTTGTCATAAATCAATCAGCTGTTGAAAAACGTTGTAGTAAATTAGCTTGTGAAAAAATAGCTGGTTGGGTTGAATCAGCTAATCCAACCAGCTTCTTACCAAACAAATAACAATGTTTTAATACACGTCAAACCACTGTATTGAGTCAAGCAGCTAAAAAATAGCTGATCATCTGTTAACCAAACACGGCCAAAATTTGTGGACGATGGCATTGATTTATTAGAGAAAGAATTTTATATAAATTTTATTAAATTTACTTAATTTTCATAAATTATGAAAACTATAAAAATAGTTTTTGTTTGCTATTTTAATTTTTCATATTATGTTTTTTATTAACTAAATATATTATTTAATTATTAATAAAAATATAAATAATTTAATTCAATATTATATATTTAATTATTTAATATTAATTATAAAAAATATGAATAATTTATTTTAATAATCTAATTAATCTATAATTAATTTAAATACTAACTATTTAAAAAATAATTTTAATTAATATAATTTAAGTTTAAAAATATCTTCAAAAATATATAAATTTTAAATAAATTTATATTAATAAAAAAGTTATCTATAAATAAAAATTTGATTATTAAGTTATTTATCTTAATAAAATATAATAATTTTTACTGATATTTTTCAATTATTACATAAATTTTTTATGTAATATATAATTATTAAATACCAACAACTAAATATATTTTTATTTAAAAATTTTTTAGAAAAACATAAAACTAAATTGTTTATAAGAAAAACAGAAGTGAAACGGGTTAACGTAGTGTTTAGCCCTCTTTTTCTGTTGAGACTATAAAATCGTGAAACTCAACGATCACGAGAAAAGGCCAATTTTCTTCACGTTAATAATGAAATAAGTGTGAATATTACTTGATTTGATTGGTAATTGTTCAAAATTGAGCTTCTTATCTGTTGCAATATATGGGTGGACGTGATTTGGTGTTAAATTCAGAGAATATGATCGAGTAATTGGGATATTGCTGCTGTTAACGACAACTGGACTGAGTTCAAGATTCCAAATTGAAAAGCTTTGAGCCGTTCTATATTTTGATACTTTGGAGGTTGGTTTACACTTTTGTTGTTAATGTAAGTTGGAATTTGATCATATTCTTCAGTTGAAAGAAATTGTTTGTTTTTCCTTTTGTGATTTGTCTTTTCTTATATGGCTGTGTGTGAATTTATCCGAATTCGAATTTGGGTTTGATGGGTTAATTTATTTTCTTCTTTTTTTTCGTAAACCGTTAATTAAAGGTCTTTGCTTTTTGTGTGCAGTTGGGTCTGGGTAACGTCGGATTGTTGAACAGTAATTATGGCGCAGAGTAATTGGGAAGCTGATAAAATGTATATGTGATTTTCCTTTAAGATTCTTGGTTTCTATTTGTTATTAGTTTATTTACATTTCTCTAGCTTTTTCCACCCATGTAATAATTTTTGTTGGTGCTGGTACATTTCATAGGCTTGATGTTTACATATATGACTATTTGGTGAAAAAGAAGCTACATGCCACAGCGAAGTCATTCATGACTGAAGGAAAAGTTTCTCCTGATCCCGTAGGTAAGGTGATATCTTCAAATATTTACCACTTTCTGTATTTTAGGCAATCGGGTATCTTGTTTGGATAATGGAGGTTGCATTTGAATGATATGTGTATAGTTTATGGCTTAACTTCAGTTGGCTGACTACCACTTGAAGACTGTGTTAAAAGGGTTTTGTTTGATCATTTATCTTCTGGCTTTATATAAAGCAATTGATGCTCCTGGAGGGTTTCTCTTCGAGTGGTGGTCTGTCTTCTGGGACATTTTTATTGCACGGACAAACGAGAAACATTCAGAGGCTGCTGCAGCATATATGGAGGTGGTATCTTAGATTTCTAATGAGAAGTAAAAGACTGCTATCTGATTATGCACATTGTTAATCACACTCTGCTGTGGTCTTGACATTCAGGCACAACAAGTAAAAGCAAAGGAACAACAGTTGCAAATGCAGCAATTGCAATTACTGCATCAAGCTCAGTTACAACGAGGAGGTTCAAACAATACAACTCTTGGTGGCCCAGTAAATGCTTTAAATTCTGATGGAATGATGGGGCAATCAAATGCTAGTGCAATGGCAGCAAAAATATATGAGGAACGTATGAAACATCCTAATGCAGTGGATTCAGATAGATCTCAACCTCTTCACGATGCTAGGATGGCCCTCCTAAAATCAACAACAAACCATCCTGGGTAATCTCAGTTGCAATATCTTGTAGGATATCTTTTTAATTCTTCTCATGTGTACTTTTGATGCTTCCACAGTCAGTTGGTCCAGGTAAGTCCTGGAAGTGTGACTGCTGTATTGCGGCGCATGCAATATCTAGCATAATAACATCTTAATTCTTTGCATGTATAGCCAGTTGGTCCAAGGAAATCCTGGAAGTGTGACTGCTGCTTTACAGCAAATGCAGGTACAAACCAAAGTAGGTGACTGTAATACTTTGTCACATTTTTCTTCACAGACTGACATATTTGATACTCTTTAGTTTCCTTCTTAATTGGTTAGATTTATCGATATCCTCAATATGCAGGATACCAAAGGTGATATTAACTCAGGTGCTCGGAGATCCTTACCTATGTCTCCTTCTTCAACTTACGGACCAGGAATGATCCATTCAAGACCTGGAATGGGAAATGCAGGTAGATTTACCTTGTTTTGAATGATGAATGGGGTATTATTTTTGTTATGGTTTTGCTTTCCGTACGAGCTTTGTTGACAATATTAGTCTAGGATTATTTTTGTAAATCAATTAGTTACATTTAATGATATCAATGATGAAAGGGTTAGCAGACAAATGATAGCATACATTTAAATTCCAGGTGGTGGTGATGTCCGTACTGATCTACCACAACTTGTAGTATACTTCTTTGGGACTGATGAAAGTAGCTATTAGCTTCTGAACTCTTCATATGCCATTTGAAACTTGTCCTTTTTTGCCACTTCCACTTGACATTATCAATGAAAACCTACTTCACCGACTTAGTTGTTTAATGATTGTGTATTTGTTTTCCAAACAGTCCAGTCTCAAGGAGGGTTTCCGTTATGTCTATAACAAGTTGTGAGGATGCCATGCCTATATCCAGATTTCGGACCCTTATGCTTGTATCTTTAAACTTTGATGATTTTACATATTCAAACACATACTTAATGCTACTGCCGATTTCAAACTAGGGGTAGAATTGTTGGGATGCTTTGGGTAACTGGAGACAAGACCTTAAGCTTCAAGGCAAATTACAATAAGAAAGGCATGAAGTTAGGTAGAAGTGATGTTTAAGGTTGCAAACCAATTGATTATTTATGCACCCTCTGATAGCTTACACATCTCCCCATGCAAAGCTCCTCTAATGTTTCGTTGAAGTGCAAAGAATATTGGGCCATGGGCTTGTGTTTGAGTTGTTAGATGCAATATTTTGGATTGATGAGGAGAAATTATTCCATTTATATTTACAATTTGTAGAGATCGCTGATAATACATCTTGGGGCAGTTTGATGATATATTGTTGAACTTATATTCGGTGCCTAATTTTGTGACCTTACTAGCAAAGGAAATACTTATAAGCAGTTTGTGGAAAAAAGGCGGTTAATTTCTGTATGATGTAACAATTAATTAGTATTTTTAGAACTTCAATCCCGCTGACCATTTTTGGTGGGTGAACCAGCAAATGACCTCAAACTGGTCTATTTTTCCTTTGCCTGTATGATCTGCTGACTGAGTGAAGTTGGTACATTTCATCTAAGTGATAAAGAACATCATTTTCTTTCTTGTTGATCAAAGTGACATCCTACTGTCATGTTTGTTAGATTCTACATTGTAATGCATGCTTACCACTTAACTGTCCACTGCTTACCATGAAACCGAGTTATTTCTTGCTTGTATTATATAGTCTATCCTCTCATCTTGAAACTTTTTGTTGAACTAAAGGGATTTTTTTTACTAGAGTTTTAAAAGAAATGGGAGAAAAGAATAGAATGTATGCTTGTGACATCATTGGAATTCAGAGGTATTTAGATGGAGAAGATGTTTGGCTACTGGTTGTTTGTGTGCATTTGTGAGAGAGAGAGAGAGGTTGGTCGTTTGGGATGAAAAAAGACAAAAGAGGAAAACTACTGCACTTCGGATTCAAGCTTCATATATTGCAAATCTTGAAGTAGATCTTCTTTTCATCCTTCTAACAGTGGATTGTGTTTCCTTCTTTTTACTGGCTGAGGATGTGAGACTAAATCACTTTACACGGATTTTGATTTTAAAGATTCATTTGAACTTCTAACTTTTCTCTTTCTACATATGTGAGCCAACTCGGACAAGAGATAAGATATATGGAGAAACTTTGGAAACTAGGGAGATGGGGAGAGAGACAGCCACCTGTCCAATCTCTAAGCCGTAAGTTGTGGCCCTGGCTGTTATGTCTAGCCCTGCTTAGGAGGGTGAGCTCAGGATAGGTCTTAAGCACTATATTCTTGATAAACAACTTTCAATTTACATAATTCTATTATTTTTATATAATACAAGAAATTAGGTGAACGTCTACCTTGACGGGATTGGAGTTATTTTATTGGTTGGGCATTTAGACTCTAGAGAACAGGAAAAATAGCTGAGTGGTTTAGTGGTTCCCTTGCAATACAAAAAGTGAACCTTTTGGAGTTGTTTGGTTCCTTAATCAGCTAAATATTGTTTTTCCTATTAAATTCGTTTCTTATTCATTTTTGTTCCTTTATTGTTCAGGGTTGAACCCTGGAGTCAGTGACCTTCCATTGAAGGGTTGGCCATTAACAGTACGTTCATTATGGAGAACTTTTTGCAAATCGATCCATTCCAAATACAAATCAGTTCTTACAAAGAATGCTATCTTCTATCATATAGGCACTTGACCCAATTAGGCCAAGTTTGGGTGGACAAGTTCAAAGACCTCTTCTGCATGGTGCAAGTCAGTTTCAGCTTTTACCTCAGCAACAACAGCAGCTTTTAGCACAGGTTCAGGCACAAGGCAATCATGCTAGTTTACCATCACATGGAGATGTAGATCCACGAAAGCTTGTTGGACTGCCCAGAACCACTTTACATGCTAAAGATGGGCAACCAAATGTCAATGACAGTTCTGTTAGTTCTCCGGTGCAATCAACTTCATCCAAGGCAAGTTTTTATTCCTCATACAGAGGAAATAAATAGCCTTAGTGATGTCTGCATCTGGTTCTTAATTATTCTGGTAAGAACAATTAATTGCTTTATCGTTAGTGTATCTGAACGCAGATAAATGTGCTGCAGATACAATCATCCTCTCAGCAACAAGAACCTATGCAACTACAGCAAGCACCACAGGTTGTTTCAATTTGAACTGACACAATGATTTCATAATACAGCTTGGATTGAGTTTAGGTTGAAATTACTTGAACTTCACATGTTTGAGCAACCAAATCCTTTTAAAGGCTGTAAGATGCCAAAAGGCAATAGTTGATACTTGTCTGTGGCGTGTCAGAATAACAGAAAGAGGAAAGGTCCTTCATCTTCTGGAGCTGCTAATAGTACTGGCACAGGAAACACGGTAGGTCCATCTCCCAATTCTCAACCATCAACTCCATCAACTCATACTCCCGGTGATGGAATTGCCACTGTGGGGAATCTCCAGCATGTTAATAGTACTTCAAAAAGCTTGATGATGTATAGTAATGATGGTACTGGAACTCTTGCATCATCCACAAACCAGCTGGTACGTTGTTCTTTTCAAATATTTGACCTGCATAGCTAGTTTTTAAAGAACATTTGGTAAGCACACTGCTCAGAAACCCTTGTCCGAGCTGTTCGCAAGGGCCAACTTGATCCTCTTCCTTAGGGATCTTACACGAGGGAACCCTAGGAGAGCCGCTGCCTAGTCAGTGCTTATTGAGCTTAAAACTCTTTAAGACTTACGAAGGGCATATGCCACTCTATCTGTTGACCAGTCAATTACAATGCAGTCAATAAATTTCAAATAAGATCTAACCCTTCAGTTTAGTGCCGTTGGCTAGCATGACCTGTGCACATTAATGTTTCTAAATAATTGGTAGTCCTGCTTGTTGTATATTATTTGCTTGATTGTAAGCAGGCATTGATCTTTTATAGTTATATCAGTTTCTAATACTATTTTGTGCTTGTGAAATACTCTACTGAAGCAATTGCTCAGAATTTAACAACAACAAAAATTAGTGCCAATATCTAATTTTATTTCTAATTGCAGGAGGACATTGAAAATTTTGGAGATTTTACTTCCTTAGAAGAAAACGTGGAATCTTTTCTTTCACCAGATGATGAAGATGGGACAGATTTATTTGGCACACTGAAAAGAAACCCTTCTGAACATGTCCCAGAATCTTCAAAGGGTTAGCAATTTTTCGATCTTTTTGCATCTTTGCATGCTTATGGAGGCCAGAAGAATCAGTAGGTTCTTGTAATCTCAGGTTTCTCCTTTAGTGAAGTTGATTCGTTGCGTAAAAGCAATGGAAAAGTTGTTTGTTGCCATTTCTCTACTGATGGAAAGTTGTTGGCCAGTGCTGGGCATGATAAGAAGGTATTAGTTCACTAGCCCACAAGAAGTTAATTTTGTATCTGTATTATGCCCCCCCATTAGATTTGGCAAAATCAGCCAAGTCTGACCCAATGTCAATGGGTTTTGGGAAATCAAGACCAAAAGGATGCGGTTTGGGAAGTAAAACCAAAACAAAGTTTTTGGCAGCCTGCGCCTTCTCGAGCCTGACCAGGTTTGAGTCGTGCCTTGTGAGATCGGTCTTGGCTGTCTTGGCTCATTGCCATCCTTGGACCCCTATCCGAGCCTTCATTTACTAGATCATCTTTACTATTTCTGCATTTATAAACTTGTATCTCTGAGATGTTAATTCATTGATGCATAGGGAATAAAATGCTTACAACATCCACCTAATAAGGGCTTTATGCATTGTCATTGATATTATCACATAATTTTCCTCTTTTACTATTTTTATTCCTACTTGACCTCTGATGACCAGATGCTTAAGGAGATGATTTAGGCTGGCCATAACAACCAGCCCTTCTATTATCAATTGAGGAGAACATGAGATTCTTATCATGTGGTTTGGCAATGCCTAAAAACTTCCATTAATATATTTGACTGGTCTACCCTGAATGAATCAGCCAAATGTACACACAGAGTAGGTCCTAGTTTAGCTCCACCTTGTCTTCTCTGTTACCATCACTGAGGCCTTTTGTTTTCAGTTTTTCTCTTTTGCCGTCAAACATCCATTGTTATCTATTGCTAAGTTTGTTCGACATTGTTATCTATTGCTAAGTTATCAACTTACATTTTCGCAAGAACTTCTGATGCAATGTTTTACATCCACATTGTGAGGAAATATAACCAATCTTTCTAAAACTTGATAGATCTACCATCACTGTCTCTTAGTGGAAGTTTTATGCAGCTTCATGAATATTATTCTTTTAAGTTTGACTGGAGAAAATTTTGGAATGTTTCAGAAAGGAAAGGTAACAGGCTGAGACAAATTAACGATTCAGTTGCTTCTAATATTTTATTAGCTTCTGCGGATAGTAGTAGTTGATACTTGTAGAAACAACTATAGACTTGGGAATGATATGTAACTGATTGTAATAATGTGAATGCTAATGTTTTAGTGTCAATAGGTTGTCTTTTGGAACATGGAAACTTTGCAAAGTGAGTGCACTCCAGAAGAACACACCCACATAATTACTGATGTTCGTTTCGGACCAAATTCAACTCAAGTGGCAACATCTTCATTTGATACAAGTGTGCGACTTTGGGATGCTGGAGACGTAAAATTCTACCACCTCCGCTTTTCTTAATGATGCTATTAGTTGGCCTCTCCAAGCAAGTAATTTTATTTGTTTGTGGTTGCCTTCAGCATTTTCCTTCCTTGAAAGCTGCCTCTCTGTTCTGAAAAGTGCCAGTTTTTTCTGTTTCTTTAATACGTCGATCTTCTAAACTAGGATTGTGTATATGAACTGTTGTAAAGATCAAGAAGAGAGTTTCCATTTGAGGATGGCTAAGATTTTTATTCAGGATTTTGTGATAGAATCAATATGCATTTTTCTGTGATGGCTTTCGGTTCTTTGCATCAGTTATCTTGTGAGTTCAACGTCATGTGTTTTTCTTATCTAATTGAAAATTTTGATCACCAGTGTTGCTTGGTCTGTGTACAATAGGACACTAATGAAGCTCGTATTTTTTCAGCCAAGATTTTCCTTGCGGATATTTACAGGTCATGCTTCTCATGTGATGTCCCTTGATTTCCACCCTAAGAAGCACGAGCTCTTTTGCTCCTCTGACAGTAACAATGAGATTCGATTTTGGAATATCACACAGACACAGTATCCTTGCACTCGCATATCAAAGGCGAGCTTTTATCTTCTTTCTTGTTGTTAAGTTCTGTTTTTGACATGTTGATAGATTGGCTTCTTGCTGACAGTCGTACTTGGTGGAGCAGGGAGGTAATGCACAAGTTAGATTTCAACCAAGAATCGGGCACCTTCTAGCTGCAGCATCAGAGAATGTTGTGTCGATCATTGATGTTGAGACTGACAGTAGGACATATTCGTTACAGGTACTACATCTTTAGTTGAAAGTTGTGAATACAACTAAAGGTTTCTTATTTAGTAGGTGATCTATGTTGAAGTCATGACGTTTTTGGATACTCAGGGTCACACCACCGAGGTACACTCTGTTTGTTGGGATGCAAATGGAGATTGCTTGGCATCTGTCAGTCAAGAGTCTGTCAAAGTGTGGTCATTGGCATCTGGAGAGTGCATTCATGAACTCAATTCAAGTGGGAACAAGTTTGAATCCTGTGTTTTCCACCCAAGTTATTCCACCCTCTTGGTCATTGGAGGTTACCAGGTGCTATATTTTTTCGGCTTGAGATATATCTATTCTTTAAGCTTCAATTGGATTTCCATATCCCTTTTATAAGTGGGAGCATATCCCTGTTCTTGGCTGGCACATATAATCATAAAAATTTTCTTTAGTGGCTCCAATTTAGATAGGCTTGTCACCCAAATTGTAGGAAACAAAATCTTTCCTTCAACTTCAAGGAACCCAAGTGTTTATTGCTTTGCTGGAAATACTTTTGAAGTCAAATGTGGCAAATTTTGATTCACTTTATAACTGTTGTAAATTACTAATGCGGGTTTAATCTAACATTTTCTTTTACCCTTGTAAACTGTCATTTTCATCCAGTCGTTGGAACTCTGGAACATGGCCGACAACAAATGTTTGACCATGCCTGCACATGAGTGCGTGATATCAGCTCTCGCACAATCACCAATGACGGGGATGATTGCTTCAGCAAGCCATGACAAGACTGTGAGGATATGGAAATAATTACGTGTTATGTTGTGCCAAATCCATAAGTATTGATCATGTAGGACCTATTGATGCTTAGAACACTGATCCTTCCGAAAATAACAAATAAATTCCATGACATATGATTTTCTTTTCAGGTCCATTAGTTCTTACTTTTCATCACAGGGTTTGAGGTTTCCTAGGTTGCATCTGCAGTGCAGGTGTCCTCAAGACTGTTGTTTGATGTCAGAGCTTTCTAGTTAAAAGTTTTTCTTCCTCATCAAGACTGTTGTTTACAAATGTTAATACTCAAAAGTGAAAATGGAAACCATATATAGTTTTGTTAGATTTTTCTAATAATAATGTTAGGGATGAGTTCATGGAAGTTGTATGCTATGTTGTTATCGTAGTTATAAAGGGATAAAAATTAGGTATAAAAAGGTGATCTCGTAAACAACAGAAAAATTTTGCTTTCAACAAACATATACAACCATTTTTCAATTTAATTTAGTAATTGTACTATAATATTGTTAGAACTACGAGGCCTTTAGCTAAAAAATCAGGAGTTCATTACATTAAATATAGGGTTAATTAAAAGAATTCAAATTTTAGTCAATTTAGTAATTTAGTCTGATTTTAGAAAAGTGAAAATTAAGTAATTAAACTTTCAATTTTTTTTTCAATTCTAACGTGATATTAATATTTTCGTTAACATCGTTCATGTGACTTGTCACATAAGACATGAACCTTAAATACTTATACACGTTAGACTTAATTAAGTTTAACTAAATTACGTTATTTTGAAATTAAAATCTCTAAATCAAACTCACTACCTAAATCGCTAGAATTAAAAACCTTAAATCAGTTCGTACTCACATATAAAGAAAAAGGGCCTAGACTAGCAAACTAAGATTTCATTCAGATTGTTAGAAACTTTGTCGTTGTCGTTTCACACCACATGACATAATTTGATTTAGGGATTTTAATCCCAAAAAGTTGTTTAGTTAAACTCAATTAAGTCTAACATGTATAAGTATTTATAATTTCTGTCTTATGTGATAAGTCACGTAAGTAATTTTAATGAAAATACTAACATCAGGCTAAAATTGAACAAAAATTGAAAGTTTGAATATTTAATTATCACCCTTTTAAGTTTGAGTTATAATTGTAAAATTAAGTAAAGTTTGAAAATTTTTTAATTAACCCTTAAATCTATCATTATCGGACTAGTTTTTAAACAAATATCATGATTTAAATTCTTCTTAGCTATAAGCTCTATGTAATTAGAGAATTAGTTAAATACATACTTTTCTCAATAATTTTCACCAAATAAATTATTAAATTTTATTTTTAGTTACGACATTATATTGATATTTGTACAAAGTAGAGAAATATTTTAGTAATTATCAAATTACGGAGATCTAGAAAATTAATTGTAATCCCTTAAAAGCCTTACGAACAATCGAACCTCATATCTTTTTGTGATATGAATCTAAAAGTATATGTCCAACTTCTGCCATTATTCATCATTTTAGAAATAAGGCAAAACTAAACAATCGAGGCAGTGTTCTTATCCGATGTGTTGTAATGTAGTAATTGAACATTACAATTTTGGAAATAATAGCACATTAAAACGTTACTAATGAAATAATGATTTGGTGAACCGTAGCATGGGGCAGGTAGCATAGAGCCGTTAGTAGTTACTATCAGTTGGTTAGTTAGTTAGGTTGACGTAATTGGCGGCTATATTATGATATTACATCAATTTCTTTCACTGGTGCTGCTCCAAAAGAAAGTCTTGATGGAGGACTTAAAAAACTATAGAACGACGGCTGTCATGAGAATCTTTTTGGGTACACTAGGATTGAATAAAATTGTCGAAATTAGTCAAATTTAAGTCCCCTAAAATCTATTTCAATTTTACTTTGTGATCATCGATAAATGAAGTCCTATGTTTTCAAATGTCTCACATCACTTGTATACAAGTGTTAGCACATTCAAGGGATAAAAAAGAGAAATAAAATAAAATTAAAATTTTATTGATATATTCACAAAAGATACAGTTAAAAGAATTCGATTTATTTCTTTCTCTTAACACGTTACAATAAAACCACTCAAGAACTTTATATTTTTAATAAAAACTCTCTTAAAACTCTTAACTCTTTTATAAATGATTGAATATACTCTACCATTCCAAATCAACATACAAGGTGTCTTATATGAACTTACAAGAATTTAAGGACCAGATAAGCAAACTACCCACTTTTTTCCATTAACATACTAAGTTAGTAGAGAGTTACCACTTCTTTCACTAACTCCATTAAACTAGTGAGGAGTTATCCATTTGAAGAAGTGCTCCTATTTTATTAGATAGTGCTCCCACTTTTTTAGCTCACTACTTGCATATTTTTATCATATGTTGTCACATCTTCATACCTTGAAAACAAATTCCTGAATTCGATTTAGTCATCTTAAGCTATCTTTGTGTATGGTCACAAGCATAATATATAGTGCAATCACAATGCTCCATGATCTAAGTTAGCAATAATTTGAACCATCATTAATAAACCTCATATATTTGCATACATTTCAACCTTCTTGTTGAAGTTAAGTGCCTTTATTTAGTCTCACATTTGAATCTTACCTCTCGTCAAAGATTTTCATCAATGCACATTAACATATACTAACACTTGCCTACTCTCAAGCTTTCTTTGATAATTCTCATTTTACTTAGCCTACTTGTAGGTCTTTACTTTGTTCCATCATCAACATGTCATCTTTATTCAACTTGAGTGCCAAGTATAAACCAAAACTCATCAACACTTGCATTTTTTTTGTACTTTTGACTTAAGAGTCTAACAAATCACCCTTTAAAAAATTTGATGTCCTCGTCGAAATAAACCATGGACACTCCTCTATGAATGATTTCTTTAAAGACTCCTTCCCATTGGTACATCATTTATGTACCATTTTTCTCTATCACTTTTCCTTTTACTTTGATGTTTCCAATATAACATAATTATTAAGGTAGACTTATTCTTTCAAGTTTATACCTCCTTATCCTTGATCCTTCAAGACCATGAAATTTATTTTCTCATAGCTAACTTCTTTTTTGGGCATTATTAAGAAAAAAATGGCCATTTGCAAATGAAAAAGAAATATCCAGTTTTGATTTTTCTTTTGACTTACAATGATAAGTTTTAAGATCTTCTCCTTATCCTTCTCTAAGCCATTGAGAGTTCTACCACTCTTCTTACACTCTTCACTAGCTCTAATGAGTAGAAATCCGCTGAGGCATCTAAAATCACAATAGCACTAATGAGTTCCTATATGTTTGCCTTTAAAACTCTATTTGTTTCTAATCTTTTAAATAGTTTATGAAGTTAAACAACTCATCCTCCTCCGACATATTTGCACTTCCAATATCAAAGATGTGATTTTTTTCACATACTCCTACACTAAGCTATTTAACCACTTTAAAACTTTCCTTGTGAGCTATGAAGTGTTGTCGGGAAATAACTAATTCATTAGCTCTTTCCTTTTCTCCTAAGTATTAATAAGAGGACTACCTATCATGATGTCGTTAGAGGTCTGCATCCTCTATCATAACTTTGTGTTGCCCATACTGTATATTATCGTGATATACACCTTATGTGAATCAGACACCTTTACTATTATAAAGTGTTGTTTTATGTTCCAAAAGAAAATTTTCAAGATCTTTGGCATTCCTTTTAGCCTTGAAAATTTGGAACCCTTACACGTTTACTAAAATACTCTCTAATCAAACTCCCTTTTCATGCCTAGATATAGCATGTTTGAGCACTAGCAAGTCGTAGCTCATCTTCTCACGAACTTTTAATTGCTCCTCAAGTGCTCTCTTTGTCTCTTAATGTCTGTTTGGTTACTGTCTCCAATATGCAGAGACGGAACGAGACGGAAATTTAGAGACGGAACAGAATAGAAATTGGAGACAGTGAGCTGTTTGGTTGTGATGGACAGAACAGAAACAATTGTCTCTGTCTCGAGGACAGAAATGTGTTTGGTTGTAGGGGACAGAATATAAAAACAGTGGCTATGACGAAAATGCCCCTAGAGTATAATATGATTGGAAATATATAATTTATTGATTATTTTATAATTGTATCAATATTTATTTTAAGTGTATTTGTAATATTTTAATAACGATGAAATAA
>JANIIA010000001.1:26747844-26763619 GCA_027478495.1 Erythroxylum alaternifolium
CTTAATTCTTCTAATTAGATAAACTAATAGTAGATTAAGTCTAAGCTCATTTTTGGATAATAGAGCTTTATGGAAGTTCTACTCGTATATGATGTTTGAATGAAAATATGTTTATTTGAAGGGAACCAAGAACTTCGAAATCAAGAGCAAGAGGAAAAACAAACTTGAGCTTGGATTTATAAGTAAATAGGTGGGTAATATGTTTATAGTTTTTGTGATGATGGGCTGTATTATTTGATTTTGTGTTTATAAATGCTTGTCTTGAATCATTGTGAATGTGGGAAAAATGTTATGTGAATTTAATATCATATTTTTATTTTGCAAGAATTCTGCTGCTTTGATGTTAATGAAAAACCGAAAAACTTCAAAAAACATGAAAATATGAATATGATATGAAATATGTAAGCATTGGAAATTTGTTTGCGTGGGTAAGAGAGATACCATTCTGTTCGTCACGTGCACATTGACCTAAAGCCTTCTTTCGGCTGCCCGTTTGTGGCACATGAGCTCCAAAAAATGAACTCATTCTATTCGTGGTGTAAACTTCAGTTTGCCATTCTGTTTTATGGGATTATCTCGAGTCATTATGTTTGTGCATTGCATCTTGAATTGTTGAACATAGAGCATAATTGAATGTTATGGTTTGACTATTAAATGAATATATGATCTGATTTGTGTGATACTATATTTTTTTACTATGCAAAATCTCATAATTAAGAAATTGTGGATAATATAATATGCTAAGACTAAAATGAAATGAATATATATATGTATATATGCTTGAGTGTGTGTATGGCTCATTATTGCTGGCTATAAACATATTAGCCACTGAACTTAGCAGCTCACCCCATCATTTTCCACTCTTTAGGTACAGACAAAGCAGATCATTGAACCTTGCAAACTTCGGCTGACTCCAAGAATTTCTATTTCCTTTGTAACTAAGTTAGTTCAGAAACTTTTAGTATTTTAGAAGCATATCAAACATGAGCATTCATGACTGTATTTTTGTATTATGCTACTGATGTGGCTTCTAATATGTAATTTGAAGTTATGCACAATCTCTGTTTCGTCTAAAAAATGACAGTAAGAATTGCAAAGTTTCTCTTTTGAATGTATGCAGAAATTTCTTCTCTGTTAAGTGTCAATTGTGGTTGGGAATAAAATTGTTAGTTGTGTGACGACTTTTGGATTGATTTTCTTTAAGTAAATTGTTTTAACATGAGTCTTGTATGTATGGTTTATGTTGTTGGTTTTGAGTCTTTTGATATTGTGTAAAGTGTATATAGATAGCAGGGAAAGAAAAAAGGGGAAGCAATTGTGTTCTAAATCTTCAATGAATAAACTATATTGATCTAGGGAGAATTAGATAAAATTTTCTTCATGAAAGTTGTAGCTCTTTCTCTTAGCTTTCTACGAAATAAAGTTTATAATTTTTGGACTTCAGGATTGAAAGTTATGAAGATTAGAAGTGGGTGTGCAAAAGTTACACTGTTCATCGAATTGCATGATTGTGCACATGCACGATCGTGCAAATGCCATTTAGATGGAAGCTTGCAATCATGCACAAGCAAGACCACGACTTCTGGCTCTCACGGCAGTGACACTTTGTTGTCACGACCGTGACATTTTTATTTTTTTATTTGTTTTTACTCCTACCAAAAATTTAATTCTTTTTCTTGATGTTAGTTATATATAAATATATATACTTTATTTTAAAAAGTCCCCCTATTTTGGCGTCTTGTCACTGCAAAATAAGAACCGAGACCCGGGGCGAATAACGAATATGTGAGAAAGATAGGTGAAGGAATTGGGGAAAACAACAATCAAACATATAGATGACTTTCACCATTAAGGGTATGGCTAGGTGTTAGACCCATAAGTCCTAATTATGGAATCATGCAAACATTGAGGAGCCTTGACCAATGTTTGATACTAGAGATGGTGAAATAAGACAAAGACTTGCGAGTAGGCAAGGAAACTAGGCATTATCAATGAGTTGGCATGCATTAATGCATATTGGCAAAAATCTTCAATGAGATGCAAGATTTAGATGTGAGACCACAAGATACCTTGCAATAGACCTTAGGTTGAAGATTAGTTAGATCACATGCATGAGGGAGACATATGAGAACTTTAAGGATTTAATATGTGCTTAAATAGATGAACCATAGCTAATAGACTTTACATGGTTAAGCATTGGACCGGACCAGTGTACCATAAAAGGCTTTAGGCTTGGATGATTCATCATCAATCGTCAGAGATCAAGGGGAGATCTTAGATAATGAGATAGATAAGATCATAGTAAATATATATTATCTCTAAAAGATAAAGACCATGTAGGAGGATCATTTGAAAATAGTAGAGTTCTGTATGGAAATAGATGTATCTTTCCTAACTAAATGTAATCTTTTATCTAGTTAGTTGTGATGTAGATAGATCCTATCAGATAGAGTCCTATTTGGGTGAAGATGTCATCTTATTGGTTAGTGTGATGTAATCTGATTAGGATAAGATGTTTCCTAGTTAGTCCAATTTAATGAGGATTCTGAATTGTAAAGCCAAAGGTGTTTATAAATAGCTTATTTAACCTTACTCCTGGGGAGGAGAGAGAAGAGAGGAAGGAAACACATTGAGAGAGAGCACTCTTGTATATTTTTAGGGAAGTAATAGAGGTTGGTTTTTACTGTAGCTCTTGTGTGTTTCTTATTGCCTATGATTATTTAATACTTTCATAGTATTCTTACTTGAGTGTGAGAGTAAAACACTTCAAGAGTCATAAGGCATTTGATAACAAAGTTTTGTTGGTCAATGATTAAATGGGAAGGTTGAGTCTTTCTTAAATGAGCCTAAGTGAGATTGTCATGCAAAAGAGCAGACGAGACTTCGATATAAGTTTGGTGTCTAGGAAAACCTTTGTAACAACTAGTATCAAAGTCATATTTCGGTATGGCGGGAGACAGTAATGCGACAGAGCATGACTAATGACTAAAGAGTCTTCGAGAGAACCATATTTGGAGGAGTGCCCATTGATTATTTCTACAAGGGCATCAAATTCTTCTAGTGGGGGTGGTTTTCAAACCCTTAAGTCCTAGTTCCAGAATCGTGCAAGCATTAGAGACTCTTGACCAATATTTGACACTCGAGGTGGCAAAATAAGGCAAAGACTTATGAGTAGGAAAGGAAAACGGGCATTGTCGATGAGTTGGCATGCATTAGTGCACATTGGTAGAAATCTTTGACGAGATGTAAGACCAAAAGATAGCTTAAGATGGACCTAGGTTTGCATGTTAGCTGGATCAATGCAAGAGGGAGACATGTGAGAGCACTAAGGACTTAACGTTCGCTCAAATAGATAGACCATGACTAATGAACTTGACATGGGTAAGCACTGGACTGGACTAGTGTATTATGAAAGGCTTTGGGCTTGGATGACCCATCATCAATTGATAGAGATTAAGGGGAGATCTTGGATGATGTAATAAATAATATTATAGTAGATATATATCAGTTCTAAAAGATAAATACCATATGGGAGGATCATCTAAAGATAGTAGAATTCTTCATAAATATGGATGTATCTTTCCTAATTAAATGTAATCTCTCATCTTGTTAGTTGTGACGTAGATAAATCCTATTAGATAAAGTCCTATTTGGATGAGGATGTCATTCTATTGGATAGTGTGATGTAATTTGATTAGGATAAGATGTGATTTATTTAGTTAATTCAATTAGGATTTTGAATTGTAAAACCAAAAGTGCCTATAAATAACTTATTTGAGTCTTACTCCTAAGGAGGAGAGAGAAGAGAGGAAGATAACACATTGAGAGAGAGCAATCTTTTATATACTTTTAAGGAAGTAATAAATGTTGGCTTTTATCGTAGCTCTTGTGTGTTTATAGTTGCCTATAATTATTTTTTATAGTATTCTTACTAGAGTGTGAGAGTCAAACACTTCAAGGGTTGTAAGGCATTCAAGAATAAGGTTTTAGTTAACGATCACGTGGGAAAATTGAGTCTTAATTAAAGGGACCTAAGTGAGATTGTAGTGCAAATGAGTAGACGCTACTTTGGTATAACTTTGGTATTTGGGAAAACCTTTGTAACAATAGGCTTCTACTTTTTCTACTTATGCACATGAAGCTTTTGCCATTTTACCCAATTTTTTTGATATAATTGTTATTTCTTCTTCAAATTAAAAGTATATTTTTAACTTTGATGTTTATCATAAAACATAGAATATATTTTAATATTTTAAAGCGTTCAAATTGAATCCTAATATTTTAAAAATATTTAAAATAGACTATAAGTAGATAGAAAATATAACAAGGTAAACTCATCATTAATTAAATGTCATGTTAATATTGAAAAGGTGCTATTTTTTATTTTTAACTAAAAATAGACTCCATTGCTACGTGACAAATGAGACTCATTATTAAAAACTTATAAAAGTGAGTTTCAATGTTAGATGAAAAGTGAGACTTATTGAAAAGTGGGTTCTACCGACAAATAGTAGCAGGTTTCAATTTTAGTTAATTTAAAAAAATAATTACCTTGAAATGGGCCTCACTTTTTAATATATATAAATAATTTTTTATAAGTATTGACGTGTGATGTTTAATTGATCGAGATTTAATACTGGTAAAAATTTTAATTTATTTTGAGTATATTTTGAACGTTTTGAAATGATGAAGTTTAATTTGAACGCTTTGAAACGTTATAGTTCAAATTATATTTTATCGTAAACGTTGATATTTAAAATACACTTTAACCTTCTTAGTCATGAAGTTTTGGATTTATTGTCTTAATATAAGTCTTCCTCTTTCTATATGGACTTTCCATTTTCATAAACCTTCACTTCACAGAGACAAAAAGGGATGATATGATAGGAATAGTTTGTATCGATATTTTTATTAAAATAAACCATGGCCATCTTAACAAAATTTTTAAATTTTATTTTGAACCTTTCCATTTCGAGTTATTATATAGAAGAAAAATTTTAAAAATCATTTTTACTAAAATTCACTTATCACTTTAAATTTTAATTCTATTAAATAAATATTAAAATAATAAATTATTTCAACAATTCTTTGATTTAATAAAATATTTTTTTAGAATTAGTTTGATAAAAGTTAAATTTAAAGATGTTGAGTATATTTTTATTGGAAGTTTTAAGACCTAAGTTGATAAAAACTAATATATCAAAATTTGAATGTTGTAACGTTATGAAAGAGAAGGAGATTTTTTTAAAATAAAATAATGGACAAAATTACACAAAAAAGTTGAATATTGATTGTGACAGTTGATTATTGTTATAGACGTTAACAGGGAAGTCAAACAGAGGACGGGATCACAAATAGGGAGTGGAGCGTGGATTACAAGTTCGGGCGAAGGAGAGTGGTGGTGGTGGGGTCTCCTGTAAACAATGGAGAACTTCAGGAGAGATAATTCCACGTGGCCACTTACAAAGGGTATCCTATGCTTTTACCCGTCTCGGTAAGCAGTCATCATGTAAATCTCGTCATACGAGATAATGTTAGGATATTATCTTATCGTTTTTGTGCTGGATTTCGGGGTTTCATGTTTTGTAGCATTTTAATTCGATTTTTTAAAAATGAAATGTGAATGTTAACTTCAAATAATTTTCTTTCTATTCACAACAAATGGACACTAGCTCTCGAGGTTTTTGTTTATTCAACATTTTTGTATTAACAAATATATAGAGTTTATCTTTTTTTAAAATTATGTAAATGTTTATATATAAGATAAGTCTCTCTATTAATTAAGACTAAGAATGTGCATTATTGAATCTCTCTTTACTAATTAAGGATAAAGTTGTATATTATTAGATCTATTGAAACTCTCCGTAAAATTCTTACTGGAAGTTGTTGTTGTTTATATAAGATAAATTTAATAAAATTTTAAAGTTTTCTTCCATATAAGTTATTTGAAAACAACTTCTTTATTAGTTAGAAGTAAGGTTTTATATTATTAGGCTTTCCCGAATCTTTCAGTCTCAACGAGATTTTTACTAAGTATTGTTATTTTTAATAAAATTTTAAAGTTATTTATATATGAATATTCTAAGTGAAAGATAAAAATTGGATATATTACTCATTTTAAAATTATTTGAACTTATTTTAAATAAATTTAGAAATATAACGAATAAAATCTTATTATAATTAGAAATAATCACTTAATAATTGTTTTGAGCTCAGCTTCTCACGATAAAATTAAAATATTTATCTCTCTCTATCCTCTTTCTTGTTTCTCTCTCCAGACTTGCTAACCAATAACCAACAGCCAAAGCCATCTTTGAACACTCGCACTCTTCACACCCAAAAACATTCTTGTCTTCCCATTTTCTTCTTTCTTCGGTCTCTCCATCTATGAGAAATACATAGATTAGCTTCATATATCTATATACCTAAGGGAGGGCGTGTGATTCAGTGTCAACAAATGGGCAAGTACATGAAGAAAGCCAAAACGGCAGGCGACGTTGCGGTAATGGACCTCTCTCTCGGCGTCCGTACACGTGCCAAAACTCTCGCCCTCCAACGCCAAGCCCATCTCCAGCCTCCTTCCGCCGCCGGTGTCGTCTCTGGCGGCTATATTCAGCTCCGGAGCCGCCGCCTTGAGAAGCCCCCTATCATTTTACGAGATTCCAAGCGCCAGAGGTATACGCACAACAATCACCAGGAAAACCCTAACCCTAACCCTGATCCTAGTCCAAAAGACGTTGCTTCTAGAGTGCGAACAAGTTCGGATTCTGAGTCACTCGGGTCAGGTCACGAGGAGGAAGTGGGGGTGTCAAATAAGGGAGAGCAGATTCTAGAAGATGACAAGAGGATTGGGAACAGTAGTCGTGAGAGTGAAAGCAAGGATTTTGGTGTTGAAGTTTCGTTTGGAGAGAACTTTTTGGAGATTGAAGGTACAGAGAGGTGGGTTTTTATTCTTTTCTTTTTTTCAGATTCTTGTGTTCCTATTCATAACTCTTACTTGTTGGGGTTTCTGTTTTTCGAACTTTGTGTCGGTTGTCGAGAAAAGTAGGAAGGAGCAGAGAATTGGGAATTTGATTGTAATCACTTTTTAACTTAAAATGAGTGTGAGTTTATCGGATTTGTTTGGAAAGAGGGGATTTGAAGTGAAAATGTAGATTGATCGAATTGATTCATACGAGCCCTATTTATCAGTGGCAAATTGTGTTCTATATTTTCTTTTTTTACCTTCAAGTTATACTTTTGTTGCATATTTTTTCTCTGACCTTTTTCCTGGACTTTGCACTACTTTGTTTGGTAAGTTTTTGCTCCTTTTGTATGATGACCAACTTTTTCTCTTTACTGTTTTTTTGGAACTTTTAGTCGGTAAGGATTTTGCATATCTCTTTTCTTTTTCTTTTTTATATTTAAGACGCAAATTGTGCCTGATTTGGTTGAACAGACACTTTTGCTTTGGAATTTTTTGCTTAACCCCTAAGCTTCTTTATAACTTCCATCTCCGTGGGCTATAATAGTCATGTGATATTTTTACTTTTTTCAGTTGCTTAACGAGTAGTGATGTTATCGTTTGATTTGTCAAGTGAGGAAGAAAATAGTAATTTTACATGTGACTAGAATGCCTTTTCCCATAATTCAATTTTTACTATTCTACAACTTGAGTGGTTCTGTTTCAATGTTCATGTCCTACAAATACGATATGTTGGCTTTTTTTGGATCATAGAAAGCCACTGCATTGTTTTATGAAAACACATCAAATCTTTCATAGCTGATTTTTTCCTTGATTGATGCCCTTTCTGTGTTAAGGTTAAGTTTTGCTTAGCAAATCTTTAGAAGCATTGTTATTGTGTTTAGTGAGCTTTCAATTGGATAGAGTCATAAGTAAATTCATGACTGGTGTTACTCACCGAAATTTTGTTTGTTGGAGTTCGTTTGGAAGACATCAACTCGATTACAAGTCTATGTAAATCTGCTAGTATTCACATGATCTTATTCTTACACGCCTCATCACGCATACACCTGGAAATTTTCCGATAACTTTTCTACTCGTTTAATATATTTGGTCCGTTGCTATTTTGGGTTTGGGCTCATCATAAGGATATATTTGGAGTGGACAAGGGAAATGGCTTAAGATGAATCTTCATATAAGGCAAATAAGGCATTTCTGGGCATACAAGTGATTATTTGATACCATCTAAGTGAAGAAAGGGATAGAATCATAATGGAGGAAAATTTAGGTATCCTCCACATTTCCTTCAACCGAAAGCTTTGGATCTCTACAATGCATTTTAGTAGTTGAGGTCGTCATGAACGGAAAATTTCCAGCTGCATTTTGTGGTAGCTTCAACATCTCTGCTTCATGTCTTTTCAAGTCTTTTGCTGTTTGTGGTTGATGGGTTACTGTTCCTTCACGGAAATTTATGTGAGTTGTCCGCCATTAGCATGATTGGGCTAGTGGGTGAAGTGGTAAAAACAACAGTATGTGTTAACAATTTAATCTTTTCAATTTTGTTCAGCCTTATTTCAATTTTCATGTTAATGCCATTTTCATGAGATTGTGACTTTACAGTTCTCGGTGGAATCACTAGTTTGTAACACAGACACACATCTAAGTTAGTATGATATTTTAACTCGTCTTATGTCAATTATCTTTTGTTTTTCCTTTACTTTCGTTTACAGGAGCACAAGGGAATCTACTCCTTGCAGTTTGATAAGGGATTCAGAAACCATAAGGACCCCTGGTTCTACTACTAGGCCATCCAGTTCAACTGATGCCAACAGAAGAATACAAAACTCAGCTCATGAGCACATCCCAACAGCTCACGAAATGAATGACTTCTTCTCTGGAGCTGAAGAAGAGCAGCGGAAACAATTTATTGAAAAGTATAACTAAATTATTCAAAAGCATTTCTTCAAGCTTTCATATTTTCCATCTGCATAGCTTACTTTCTATTTCTTTCCAGTTAACAAAGAAAATTTTCTTCTCATTACTAAATGCAGGTACAACTTTGACCCTGTAAAAGACAAGCCACTTCCTGGACGTTATGAATGGGAAAAATTAGATCCATAGAAGGCGATAGTGTTCGTTCCATCAGAACTTATTTTTCCTGCAAACTCAATTGCTCTTTAAGCTTAGTGATGTTTGAAGTAGCAGGAAATAGGATTTTTTTTTTTTTCTTAGTGATGGTTTTGTTTCCGTTTTCCATCACTCTTCTAATTGTAAAGAAGTAGGTAAGATGTGTAGACTAATGGTCTGTAACATTACATGGGTGAGTTACACAACAAGATACAAATCACAAGTCCTTTGTCTAACAGATCATCTGAGAGAGGGGAAAGAGAGGGATGTAGGACTAGGCTTCAGTCTTTGTTAGGTCAGTCTAGATGGTACAGAAATTAGTAGATTGTCTTTGCCTTTGCACTGTATTCTCTTTCCCTTTGTCTATACTTGTACTGATGGAACCTCCAAAACTACTTGAAATAAATTATGAGGCTTTTCCCCTCCAAATTTTTGTCTCTTCGTCTATCCTCTACTGCCTCTCAGTCGTTATCGTTAAACATATCTCCATGTGAGCCAATTCGTCTTCATTAACGACCGATGATGCCTGCCCATGACTGGTGCAAAAACATTGTTGTTCACTACTGATTAGACATTTTAACCTCACCTGCCATAGCGGTTGGTGCAACTGTGACGTGGGGTAGCTGCTCCGGTGCTAGATGTATTTGAAGAATCTTTCTCCTCTATCATACCCAACTTTGTACTCTTTTTGTCCTCAACTTACTTGCCTGTCCGCGACCGTTTGTGCCAAATTGTGCAAGTTGTCTCATGCTGAAAGGAGAATCAGAAGATTCCAAAGAAAATGCCTCAATCCGCTTATTGAGTTTCTTTGATAGGGAAAACCAGGCAAGTCATTTAGACATCGCCTGGCTTCTTTCTGCTTACTGCATAACTTATAAACAGTAAGTATAGATAATTATGTTAGTTAAACCGAAATGAGTATTAGTTATGGATAAGTTTTGGCAAGAAGAATCATAGAAAGTCGTGGGAATTAGAGTGAAATTGATCTTTTTGTCACAGTAGACAATTAGGCAAGAAGAATGAGGAAGCTGAACTCTAAAGTCAAATGACCATTAACTTAGAACATGCATGCCTCTTCTGTTTGCTTCTAAAATTAGTCGGATGTAACTGAAACGAATACTGCGTATTTTCGTAGGAATCAACAGAAGGCTAAGCAGGAAGACGCTGTCAATATTGTTTAATACTGAGTGACAGTGACTCATCTCATGTGAATTAGAGTCTTGTCACTGCTAGAATGATAAGTTGTCTTGATTAAGATGCAAAGGTGGTTATAGTGGTGGGTGGTTGGAACTGCTTATCCTTAATCGATGTTGGTTGAAACTTTAAGAGAATCTTCAATTTCCAATGATCCTATCTTTTCATTTTCCTTTCAAATCTGAGTTGGAGTAGACTTCAAGTGGACATTTATTGCTTTTTTTACTAATAGACGGCCTTAACGAGGAAGCCACTCCTACCTCACCTACATGCAGGCGATGACTTTTTTACTGCAAAATCTACGTGATCTGACATTTTGGGGTAAAAACATGCTCCATGAAAAGTGTGGAGGTAGATTTGGGCATTGAAGAACAAAGGGTGGCCTATTCTGCAGAACCAGAATGCTGTTGCTCAAAACGTGTGAAAAATCTTGTGGGTTGATGACGGTTTTTTGAAGAAAGATTGATCAGAAAAAGGACATGGCACTGGCAGGTTGACCCAAAAACTTCTGCATAATATTTTTGGATCCTAGCGTTGTGGGGTTGGTAATGAATCAGTGTTGGGGACATGTCATACGTGGCCTTAAGGTAAAACTAACATTGTCCTTCCTACTAAAATGAGGAAAGTGTACACTACCACCAACATTGAGCTTTTACAGTAACAGACCACTCAAAACTCAAAGCAGCTTTCAATCCATTTGTGTTTGAACTTTGAAGTAGCCAGCCGCTGAATGAGAATAATACATGAGAGTAGTACTAGTTAACTTTCTGCCTTGTAACTCATGATGTCATCTCACCGCCTTTCCAAATATAATGCATTATAAGTCGCTGACTTAATCCATCTACACAGCTGCTCTTTTCTCTAGTACTCGAACCCTAATTATTGCTATATATTGTAGGATTCTTTTTACAATAGTAACATCCCTAATTGTCATTTATTTTCGGTCAACTAGTTAGAATTTGTCATTCATTATTAAATACCTACCCACCATATTGACACATGATGGCATTGTAAACCTCTAACTAGTTTCACATGCAAAGTGCAAATTAGTCATGTAAAGGGAACTGATTTTACCAGAAGATATGTGGCAAGCTTTTCTTTTTCTGACGATGAAAATTACCCATTGAGTTGTTCACTAACTCAACCTGTACATGAGAAAGGAGACAAAAAGAGAGTACATTGTAAGACCCGTAATAGTGATTTGAACCCTTTAATAGTGATGCTATTGCTTCAAATGTCCTCAAACGGGATTTGACTCAACAGGATAAAGGATCAAATTAGTTTTAAAAAAAATTGGAGCTAACCTTTGTTTTATAATAAGAATACAAATTAAACATGGTATAGTAAAAAGTATAGAGTGAAGGTTAATCAAATGGCTAGAACTGGAATCTCGGGTTGGATTGGATTTGTCCACACATGCTTCTTGAGTTTGCCACGAACCACAACTTACAATATACATAAGTTTGTCTCCTGATGAGGAAAAACTTTCACCACTTCTTCTCTGTAAGTCTAAGATTTTTGAGTGAGAATCACTCTTGTTTAATTATCATTGTAGAAAGTGAAAGAAGAAATCGTGTGTATAATTCAATGTACAAGGGGATGTTTATATACAATTTGTCTATCTAATTATCCCTAATTTTGTGATATACAATCATATCATTTCAAAGATAAAATCAAAGATAATGAAAAAATCATTATCATATTATATCAAAGTACATCTTATGAAGATAAGATCCAGGTCTTTTATACATCTTATCTTATTGTTATTATTGTTAACACCCCCTCAAACTCAAATGTCATAGTAGATTAGAGGTTGAGTTTGGAAACAAGATCTATAAAGTGCAAGGTGGATGATACTTTATGAAGATGTCAACAATTAGAGATTGCTAGGAAATGGGAACAATTTGTATAGTCCCTTGGGGAATATGACGTTGGACAAGATGATAATCAATTTAGATGTATTTGGTTCATTTATGAAAGACATCATTATGAGCAACCTGTATAGTATTATTATTATCATAATAGAGAGGAACTACATATAAGAGAATACATCTATATTTTGAAGCATCTATCGTAGCCAAAAGAGTTCAGATGTAGTATCAACAAGAGCTTTATATTCGGCTTTTATACTAGAACGAGAGATAATTATTTGTTTCCTGTTGCACAAAGAAATGAGAGATGTTCCCAGAAAGAAAACAATAACCAATAGTGGACCGACAATCTATTGGGTCCCTGGTCCAATCAACATCAAATTAAGAATATAGTTCTAACTAAGGTTTTAAGAACCAAACTGAACTGACCAGTCCAACCAAAAAAAGTTTGAACTAGCCAATTGTCTGGTTCGGTTCTATGTAATAACCTTTGAGTATAAAAACTGGCCGGTTTATGGGAGAACTAGTTGGTTTTCAACAACCGGTCTAACCAGTTTTGTCAAATACTTACCATTCAGATACCTAATAATACTAAACTTTTAGATTTCATTCGGACTCTCTAGCCTCTTCTCCATCTTCTCTTCACCATCTCTCACCGCCTCTATGCATGTAGGTAGATATAATACTTGGGGGTAACCATAGATGTAGAAATCGATTTCTATTCGTTATCTCCTTTGGCAACTACTGTGAAGTTAATCTTCTATTCTCAGATCTGTATTAGCTGGTCTGAGATAAAGAGCTTATTGAAGCAACTTCAAACTCCTTCCTTAGAGACTAAGTACTGTGATGGAAGCGATTGTGTCTACATCCATCCTATGTTCCTCACACTTAGGTTTTGGTTTATTCGGCCATGAAATGTTTATGTTCTTTCTATTTGGGATTTGTCATTGTTATTGTATTTTCTCTTAAATTTGGGCTTTAATTTTTTTATTTCGAAGGGGTACTACTCTTTTGCTTGGTGCTGCTACGCTTTTCTTACTGGAAAGGAGGAAGCCACTTGTATTGATTAATTAGTTTTTTGTAATAGTTAGAACTCCATTTCATATCAATCTCTTATTTTGATAGCTGGGTTATATGTACTCTTTCAAGTATTCAATTTGTTGATCTACTAGCAATATTTCAGGGAGGCTATTTTGTTAAGTCAAGAAGACTTCACTTCTTCTATTGATTTTGATGAAAGTCAAGTAATAATAATAAAAGAAGTATATGAACTATTTTGATGAGTTTGTTAAGTGCGCATATAAATGTAAGTAGTATAAATCATCAAATCAAGATGATATTCAAGAGCTGACTAAGACGAAGTCGACCAGATGAAGTCATAAGACGAAACGAAGTCGTAAGACGAAGCGAAGAGATAAAACAAAGCATACAAATCAAATCAAGACGATATAATTGAAGAATAATTTACAACGTCAGTTAGTTAGTTAGTTGGAGTTAGTTACAGGACTCAACTAATAACTAATCTCTGAAGATTCTACAAGCAGTTTTCTCAAGAAGACTATTGGAGAATTAGACTATAAATATCAGTTGTAGTTATAGACAAAATACACAACTTTTAACTTTCAACTCTCAACTCTCTACTCACACGAAATAATTATGTGATCAAGTGAGTATACTGTAAAAATATCCTGAGTGAAAAGAAGAAAAAAGAGAGATCAAGAACACCTGTAACATGAGTTTAGAAAAGTCAAACAATTTCTTTTCTAGTGAAAGGGAAGGCTAGAGCCTGAAGAGGCTAAGATAACAGATAAAGAATACTTAGTGAAAGAGACCTGAAGAGGCTCTGAAAGTAAGAAATAATACTTGTAAAGTTACAAGAGATAGTGAAATCTCAGATAAACTATGAGGACTGGACGTAACCCAAAGGTTAAGGGTAAACTAGTATCAATCACAGTGTCATATTCTCTAACCCTTATCTCTTTAATTTCTTGTTGTTAGAAGAATAGATACTATTTTCGCTGTTGCATTACTCAAACAAAATAAGTGCATTGTTTTGTAATTGTCTGAATCTTTCAAGAAAATCAAGAAGTTTTTTAAAGATTACTATCTTAGATGATTTAACACAATTTAACACCCCCTTCTTGTGTATTTTACATATTATATGTGATTTCTATAATAACAAGTGATTTACTTCAGTTAGTATCAGAGCGAAGTTTCCAAGAAACACTGTTACAAAATAAGGACAAAGATCTATGGCTGGATCACATGTTTTTATAGCTGAAGGTGCCTCTGTCACAAGACCTCCTGCATTCACTGATGAAGACTATCATTATTAGAAGGACAGAATGTGGCTCTTTATAGAATCCACACACATTGATCTTTGGGATATCATTGAAATTGGTCCATATATTCTAACAGACTACGAAGGGAAAACCATCTCTCATGACCAATGGTCAGCTGATTAGAAAGCTCGTGTTTAATTAAACTCAAAGGCCAAGTTCTTTTTAATTTGTACTCTAAGTAGAAGTGAATATGATAAGGTTCATGGATGCGAATCTGCAAAGGAAATGTGGGACACATTAACTATTGCATATGAAGGCACAAACCAGGTGAAAGAATCTAAGATTGGTATTCTTGTTCATCAGTATGAGTTGTTCAAGATGAAAGATGACGAGTCTATTGATCAAATGTTTAGACAATTCCAAACAATCATTAATGAACTTAAAGCTCTAGAGAGAATCCATGATAGTCAAGATCATGTCAGAAAGATCCTTAGAAGTCTTCCAAAAAGATAGAGACCCAAAGTAACAACAATACAAGAGGCCAAGGATTTAAGCAAGCTAAAGCTAGATGAATTGCTTGATGTAGAAGATAAACCCAGAAGGGACAAATCTATTGCATTGAAGGCTGGTCAGAAGAAACAGAAAATGCAGAAAAATAGAAGCACGCCTTCAAAAGCATTAAAGATTGAATAAATCAAGAATGATGATTCTAGTGAATCTGATCAAGATTTAAGTGAAGATGAAGATGAATTATCTTTCAGTTCAAGAAAAATTAGAAGGATGTGGAAAAAGAAAACAAAGGGAAATAAAGACTCCTTTTTAAAAAAGATTAGCAAAGATGATTCAAAGAATGAGAAAAGTTCTATCGTCTGCTATAAGTGTAATAAACCAGGATATTACAAGCCTAAATGCCACTTGCTCAAAAGAAAACAAAAGAAGAGTCAAGGAAATAAAAAAGGCATGATGGCAACATGGGAAGATCTGGATTTGTCTGAATCTGAATCTAACTCAGAATCATCAGAATAAGCAAACATATGCCTGGTAGCTGAAGGTGAAAGTGATGATGAGGTAATCTTTGACTTTAATGATCTTCAGCATGCCTATTTAGAATTGTTAGAAGATTCACATGCTATTCTAAAACAATATAGATTATTGAAAAAGAAATTTGTTAAGAATTCTAATAACACAAAAATTTTAGAAGAAGAAAACTTCTGCCTTTGGAAACAAGTAGACGATATGAAAAAGAAAGTAACTATAGATAGATCTGAGGAGATTAATTAGTTAAAACAAAGGATTAATATTCTTTCAGCAGATTTATCAAAATTTATAGAGAGTACAAAAAGGATGAATGATATGAT
>JANIIA010000001.1:26797553-26820190 GCA_027478495.1 Erythroxylum alaternifolium
AATTAAAATATTGTAATTAATTATACTATAATTAATCAATTACAATATAATTAATTAAAACATAATTCATTCATTAAATAACTATATTGTAATTAATTAATATAGTTATTTAATGAATGAATTATGTTTTAATTAATTATATTGCAATTGATTAATTATAGTATAATTAATTACAATATTTTAATTAATGAATGAATTATATTTTAATTAATTATATTGTAGTTGATTAATTATAGTATAATTAATTAAAATAATTTAATTAATGAATGAATTGTATTTTAACTAATTATATTGTAATTGATTAATTATAATATAATTAATTACAATATTTTAGTTAATGACTGAATTATATTTGAATTAATTATATTATAATTGATTAATTATAATATAATTAATTAATTAATTATAATTTATTTGCTTATTTAATTATAATTAATTATATTATTTTAATTAATTACAATTAATTATTATTTTAATTAATTATATTATTTTAATTAATTATATTTTAGTTGATGAGTTTGAGAAGGAGTTAATTATTTAATTTCTCAAACCACAAATATATCAAGTAATGATTTTCATTCCTCTCTATTATGAGTGGTATGGACCAATACTCAAAATGGAGGAATGAAATCACTATTCATTCAATCATAGTTCCTTACCAAGCATATAGTTTTCATTCCTTACCCATACCTTCCTTCCCATACCCATTAACCAAGCACACCCTAAAGGTTTGGAGCTCGAAGCTTCAAATTCGTGGAGCCTGCACAAACATCTGGTAAAATACCCACCCTAACCCAACAGATAAAATTGGAAGAAAAAGTGCTCTCCTTCTCCCTTCCGTGGGCTTGAATCTACTGGATGTCATATCGGGCATTTAGGGTGGCAGATGTGTGATGTTTACCTTAAAATAGGTATTCCAACTAACTTCTTCAAATGTCACTCCATATCTCTAGTTGCCTATATGAACAAAAGAAATTATAATGTTATATAAATTAGAGCCAAAATAACTTAAAATTAAATGTGAACATTTACTAACTATTATCTTCTCTCTTTTTAAGATAAAAGGTGTAGTATTTGAACTTGTAGATACTGATTGTGTGGGTCTTCGAACTGGACGGTTATCGAAATTAGATGAAGGAGCTTTAGTTTTGTGGCCTTCCTTTTTTTCGCTGCATTTACATATTGATATACTTCGTGATAAATAAACGAACATTTTTTTCTACAACTAAAATGAAGACAAACAAAAAATTAATTATAACTAACTTAACAATTTTAGGTTGCCTTTAAGGTTGACTTTTATTTTTGCATCTTCTTATATCGTGACCATTTTCATCACAATGATGGCATCTCATAACTACTCCAACCTTGCTCAATTTATAGGGATTTCGTGGTTCTTCAGTCTTATCCCTTTTTCTTTCCTTGTTAGGTCTTCTAGGCATCTTCTTGATCAATGGAGGTAATATTAGTTGAATATTTTCAGTTTTTGGCTAAAATTTTGGACCACTCATAGGCTTAGTAGCATACTAATAACTCTTTAAATAACAATCACGCTTGTAAAATCGATTGACATAAGCATCAATATCCTCCCTCTGATATGATGTACGAGCCACAACATGCTTACATGGAATCCCTGTTAAATCCTATAGTTTACATTGGTAAGTTTGTGCTTGCAAATCAACAATGCACTTGTTTGTAAAAAGTGTGACTTCGAATTTCAAATTCTCATTTGTTTTGATCATACAATTCCTTGCTTCCCATTTTGCAACTTATATTTCCTTCCTCACACTTGGGCATATATCATCAGTGGATTTGAGCATCATGTCCTTTTTTTCATGTATTCGAGTCATTAAAGAAACTCAAATGTCTTTTAACATACTAATTAAGCTTTTCGTACAAACTTCACAAATGAATCCATTAAATGTCTCTGATATATTATTATGAACTATTTCACACTTTGGTCTTATGTTGAAAAATGTCTTTACAAAAGTCTTCGATTTTCTAACTTTGAAATCATCATAATCCTTCATTGAAATACTCTTCAATTACTCCATTACCTCATCAAACCTTAATTCCATTATATAACTCACCACTTGCCAAAATAAACTCCTATATATGTGGCCTTTATGAACACTTGATCAATTTGCATGAACATGTTGGGTTATATTTTATATGCCCAACCTCTAGAAACATATTCTTTAATGCATCCACTAAACCCTATACTAAAAAAAGTAACATAAATTGAAGAAGATAAATCACATTTAAGAAATGAACATCACATGTGTGGATCTTTAAAGTTTACCTTTGATGATCGCTAACAAAAGTTGATGCATTCCCACTTTTATCTAGATCTTCTGTAAGTATGCTTAAAAATCCAATGCCATTATTGGTAATTTTCTTCCTCAACCACAACCCAAGGTATAGGAAACGGTTGATTGTTTCCATCACGACCTAATGTAGCTAATAAAGCACCTATAAGGAATGTCTTAAAAAACCATCTATCTAACCCAATTATTTTCCTACATCCACCAAGAAAACCATACTTCAAAGCACTAAATCCCACAAAAACCTTTTGAAAATTGATTTTTCGGACAGTTCATTGATTTTTGTTTAAATAATATATTGCCTATCTTTGTCAGCTTGTCGTAATTCTTGTCCATAAGACCACAACTTGGCATAATGACATCCCATAATTCCTCATAGCATGAGCTTCCCACCTAGCCCTATAACTTTGGGATTTAGTTACTTTAAGTGCATATTTTCTTTAAAGATCATCCATCATTTCAGTGATAGACCAATTTGGGTTCCTCATAAACTTGTGTAAGAATTCATTTGTTATCCATTTCCTGCTAGCTTGCTTGTTCCTTTGCATTTTCCTGTAATTATGTTTGTTTGCTACTATCTTCACAGTAAATGTTTCTCATTTCCAATATAGATAGCATATAAGCGAAAAGGACACTGTAGCTCACAAACTCCCTCTATTCTCACACCTAATCTCGCCATTGAAACATCATATCCATTTGTAATTGCATAGTTTCTTATTACTTCCCTCCTGCATCTCATCCTTAAACTTCATTCTAATTTCAAACCTAAAATCTTTCATTTCGACTTTTGGATTAAAGACAATGTAGTTATTATTTGGAATATATGCTTCATTATCAATACAAATTGGTGATTGAACTTTACCATCACTATCCTCATATTCACTATTTGCACTATGTGAACTTCCTTCTTGTCTTTGTGTATCTTTGGAATAATCACCTTTTTCACTGCAATCATTTCCACTACCTCCAACCCCATTGACAACATTGTCACATTCAAAACCATTATGTTATAGTCTTGGCACATCTCTTCTCATTTGATCTCGCAATAACATATTTTTCATCACCAATTGCAAATAACTCGTTATAAACTAAATTTTCTCTAGATTCACTAACTTGCATAACAATGAAGTCTTCATATTGTTTTCTTCACCATTTGTTGCAGGATGCTCATAACTATGCTCGTAGTAGATTTTAACATTGTAATAATTCAAATCTTCCATTTGTTGGAGCATAGCCAACATGTCCTTATCATGGTATAAGCTTAACTCTTTCAAGCTTCTCATCGACTCATTAGGAAATTTGTAAAACATAGATATTACTCTATCTTTTATCTTTAGAAACTCCTTTTAAGACTAGCACACTAAGTTCATCAACACCCATATCCTTCTTCCTTTTAGTCTTTCCCCCAACATATTTATTATCATGTCTTACAAACACCTTACCGTAATGAAATGCCAAATTTACCAACATTTGCAAAACATTAGGCATTTTTAACAATAACATATAACATAGCATATAATAAGATAGTTATAAATGGAAATATGTATAAAAGTTTAAACTAAATAAAATGAGCTAAAGCAAAGTGTGACTAAGTACAAAATGATACATATTCGAAGAGGAAAAAGAGAAGAAAAAACTAAGCAATCTCAATTTGGGACAATTAGAAACACTGAAGAGAAGTAAATCATATAAACACTTCCATTCTTGGATAAAATCTAAAGTAGTTCTTCACCTATTCAGATTATATAGCCTTTATTTTTACCTTGTAATACTTATAGTGCTCTTAAATTTTCATTTAAACACCTAATTTACTTAAGTATATAACTTGATATATTTCAAGTAGTAAATAAACTAATGAACCTTTAATAGCAATAATTTAATTTGTCATAATGGACATTCATCACATTTTACATTATTGAATGTAATATCCAATGCATACTTTATTTGTGTGAAATTCATTAAGTTATACTCTTATTCCATTTACAAAGAGATTAAACAAACATATGCAACTTTTTAGAGGAAGATTTAGAGTCAGATAGAATGAATAAATTTTTCGAGCAGTACTTGAAATCAACATTAGACTTGATAATTCTTCCTTCAATTCTTCATTTTATTGCAAATAAAACATTATGTATCTTCTTAAACCATATTTAAGATAATCCATTTTATTGACAATTAGCTTAACTTTAAAAGTTCCAACTAAATAAGCTAAAAGAAATCAAAAAACAAACAACCAATTTGATTATTAAACAAATAATCCAAATCACAACATGAAGTGAATAGTCCTAGTTTGGTTATACAACCAATTTGATTATTAAACAAATAAATCCAAATCACAACATGAAGTGAATAGTCCTAGTTTGGTTACAATATGTCTAACACCTGCAATTTAGGTACAAAAAAGAATTATTCTAACTAATTCAACGAAAGATATAAAGTTACAATTACTAGTAGGGAAGGAAAAAAACAACTTGCCTTCTGCTATGAAACACTTACTATAGCTATTGGTTTAGCTGGTGCAAACACGAACACATCGAAAAATGGTCAGAACTTAGGCATGGTAGAATATTATCCTCTCAATCCTAATTCTATAGCATGGTAGAATATTATAAACAATCTTCACAAAAATGTTTTAAATTTCTGCAAAGTTTAAGCACTAATCCAAATAACCTAAGCATATGTAGATGGATAAATCAACAACTATCTAACCATATTATGCTCCAAACATAATTAATAAGCCAAATATATATGAAGCACTTCTTGGTTTTCCTATAATGAACTGAAAAAAGGAACTTGGATATAAAAATTAAAAAACACGACAAAAGTATAAACATGAAACACTTGAAAATCACAATTTTTGTAATGCAACTTCGAAGATTGGTGCGACAGATTTTGTAATGTGAAGAGGAGTGAAGAATAGTTTGCGACAGAGAAAGGTGTGTGACAGAGAATGGTGTGCGACAGAAAATGTGTGTGAAAAAGAAGATTGGTGAAACTAGGAAGAAAAGTGTAACAATCTATGAAAAGGATGGGCATAAATTTGTGCAATACAGAAGAGAAAGGTAACAAACTGAACTGCAAAATTAATTTAGGGTTTTAACCCTAAACAACATTGTTTATGTAATTTACTTAATCAAACTTAATTATTTCAATTAAGTCTGACGTGTACATGTGTTTAGGGTTTAGGTCTTATATGGCTTGACAAGTCAGCAATGTTAATGAAGATACTAATGTTGAACTAAACTTGAAAAAAATTGAAAGTTAAGTATTTAATTTCCACTTTTTAAAGTTATAACTATAATTGTAAAATTGAGTAAAATTTGTGATTTTTTTAATGATTAACCCTTTTGACTATTAACGTTCTATTTAATAGAACAACAAATATCAATAATTTATGTATAATACGAAAATATAATATAAATTTGATAGTTATGATCTCATCATAATTTTATCAAAGCATATTTATCCCATATACTTTATCTTATATGTTAGTTAATTAAACAAAAATATAAAAGGTACATAATGTCTTTAATTAACTAATCATAAATATACAACCAACTAGGACATTGACCGACAATCTCCTATTTGCACTAAGCATATCGCTTAAGTATCACCACTATATGAAGATTATGTTACTACTAAGATAGTAGTTTAGTAAGAGAAATTTACATAATTCTCTTCAGTGAACACTTGATTAATATGAATTTCATCTTAATTATAATCATAATTAAGAAAAATTGTCTAAGTAGGTACTTAAATTTTTATGAGACTTTAGCACCGTTTGTATGCCTAATGACTATAATATTCCATAATATATTATTGTTTAAATAATGTAAGAAACTATACCAAGTTCGTTAAAGAACTTCTTGATCCAAATAATAATTTACAGTAAATGATAAATATATATGGATTGATTAGAAATTGATACTACATTGGAATCTTTCAAACTAAAAAATAATATCGTTTATAGAGTAAAATATACTTTAACTAGGACTTGCTTTTGTTCATATCAAACTAAGTTAACATTTATAAGACTATGAACTTATATATTAACTAGTACATAGAGCAATGAATATCTTTAATATTTTACAAGTCCTAGATATCTTAAATGTTAAGTATGTTTAGCACGTTATCCGTACTTAGATTAAAATAGGTAAGTAACTTTTGTATCTATCTCTATAGATATTTATGCCAAGGATTTAAGTTATTACCTTTTTCATATCCAATTTAGAGTGATTTTTAGACTTTCATATCTTCAACAATTGAAAATTTGAAAGGTTGATTTCTATGAACAATAAGTCATCTATATATTCATATTGAATGCACAACTATACTTCTATTAATCTTCTTGTAAACATGAAAAATCCACAATCATCTTCAAAATAAAGTCTTTGAATTCATTATGAAAGATTATTTTTTTCAATGATTTGACTATATATCAAATTTATCATATAAAGGCCCTGGCTATATTTAGATGTTTTGTTATAAGATTTGAACTCTTTCAAACTTCATTTTACTCTCACTACTCATCTTGAGAACCATTTGCTTATAAATAATGCATTTAAATAAATATTTGTTTAAAAGGAGTCTATAAAATGGTATCCAATCCATTAGAATATCTCATAAGTTTCTATTATAGAATTTAATTCTAAGTTTATTAGATATATATACTTCAATTAAGTACCATATCTCTCAATCATTAACTTTAACTCTTTTAGAATTTTACCATTCTATATCTTATATAAAATCTTGCTAATTAATTTGGGTGGAACTATGAAAGGTAAATTTTTATATTAATAGATAATTATGATGAAGTTAGGGCCATTTCTTAAGTTTTATAGGCCTAGGACAAAGTAAAAAGAAGAGCCACAATGAATCAACGATATGCAAATATGTAAACCTTAAAAACATATTTTTATTACCAAAATTTAATATCCATACGTAAGTCACTCATGTCATAAGCCTACATACTCAAGAAAATACTAAAGTCAAATGATCATAATATCAGCTAATAATATATTGCAAATGTCAGCAGTAACAAAACCATTAAAAACAGTAGCAATAATAACAAAACAACAATTAAACGACTAAACAGTAACATCATATTGCAAAGATCAAGCAACTATATAACTACACTCAATCACACAGATGATCATCAAAAATAATTTCTCCATGCATTTTTAGATGCAAAAGCATCATTAATAGTATCAAGATCAATATTTTCCAATATATCCTTCTCAATATATAAAATAGCCAAATCATTAAACCTTTCTTGTTACATTGATGACCTCAAGTAGGTTTTTAATAATTTTAACTTTGAAAAGCTTTTCTCAGCTGATGCTGTAGTCATAGGTATAGTTAATGGGATTTAATAAGCAATTGAAACATTTGGATAACAATATACAACTTCAACAAATTTAAGAATTTTAACTGACATTGACTTATTTGTCAAAGTTATTTGCAACACTTTTAGTTCAGAAAAAAATAATCTAAATCCATATCTGACACATTACTATGAGGAGAAGTAGTCATTCAATTAGTGTAACATTCTCTTAGTTTATTATGATCCAAAGACCTCAACTTATTTGAATCAAATAGGAATCCAAAAATACTATCAAATGTCGTTAATTGCAAATTTCTTCAACGAAGCAATTGCCATATTCACAACAACTAGAAAGTAACTAACTTTAAAGAACTTAGCTGATTGTATTTCTTCATTATGGTCATTTTTGTCAAATTGTCTTTTCCTAATAATACAACATCAAGTTGGAAGTTTAGGCTCTATATTCATCTTATGTGCAAGGATTTTAGCAATATTCATACTAGAGACAAACCCTTCATTTGTATATTTCTCAAAAAATACCATCATACCTTCTACTTGCTACATGGTAGCATTGATACATATAGATTTAGACTTTAACTTTTTACTCACTATGTTAATAGCAAACAAAATACCATAGTAAATAATCATACTAAGTAAAAAATTCAAAACTCTCAAGTGCATTAACTAAAATTTCCACTTCACTCTTTGAATTGACATCATCATAAGGTCTCGATAATTCCATCAAAGCTATTCTTATCTGAGGAGTTTGAAATTTAATAACTTTAACACTTTTTATTCGAATCTCTTCATGAGTATTGGACAATAATTTCACAGTTAAGCCAAGAACATTATTTAATAAAACCTCCCACTTTTTAGGAGAACTTGAAAATAATGCATTTATACATTGAACAAATTAAACATCAACTTTAACATAAGAATGTCTCGTAGAGTAAAATTAAGACTATGACAAGCAAATGATATATATAATGCTCTCAAATTTATTTCAAGTAATTGCTTTTAAACCCCTTGGTGCTTTCTGTTGAACAAGTTTTATCTAATGTAAAACCCTCAATATTCTGCAAGTATACAGGTCATAACTCGTAGTAATTGAGGTGTCGATCCCACAAGGAATTAGCTAAAACTAATTGAATCCTAACTTTGTCTAAGGTTGTAAAAACGTGATTTAAATGAAATTAAAAATGACCAGAAAATTAAACAATCAAGTATGAGTTGAATGAAATTAAAATTCAGAAATTAATACAATTATATCATATAGAGCATTAACCACTTAACAATTGAGATATCATAATAAAACAAGGTCAATCAATTATGAGAACATAGGATTCATTCTATTTTCATTTGGCTACCTTAACTACTTTTGATTCAATCGGTATCAATCCTAGATTTTCGGAGGGTTGATTACTCTCTCTCTAGATCTAATCATTTAATCCTACTTAATAATCCCTAATTGGTTCCGAAATTTTGATTCTACAATCTCTCAATTAATAAAAACAACCTAAGTCTTCAATTAGTTCTTAAGCAGTCTATTAGATAATTGGATCCTCACACAAGATCTCTCTTCATATAATTATCGATTTGATATTTATGTGATCTATTAGGTTGTTAATTCTCATTACCCCACCTAATCATGTATTTATTGATTCAATCTCTCGATTTATTATCGAAGTATGCAGAACCATAAATATCATAATACCTAAACATTCATTGACATCAAAAGCAACTAATTCACAAAATGAGTCAAGAATAAATCCCACAATGAAATTAGAAAATCATAAACAATATGTTCAGCAATTTGAAACTTAAGTCACACATCAAGATTGTTGGACCCCAAACTTTTTCTTAGAAATTAGAATTTGTTAAATTAGAGTCTATTGGAGTTTAGTTATGAATATATATTATTTACAAGTGTTGACATGAATTAAATAGAAATGTTAGAATTAAGTTAAGGAGTAAGTAGGCATTAAATCAAAAATGGAAGGGTAAGCCTGGAAAGAAAAAAGTTGTATTAAATTAATAAGAAAGAAATGAGAAAGATGAAGAGAGTTGTGTAGAAGTAAGAAAGAAAAAGAAAGAAAATCCTAGAAGGAACTAGAAGAAAAAAAGAGAGAGAGAAATGAACTAGAAAAAGAAGAAGGAAATAAAGAAAAAGGAGAAAGAAGAAGAAGGAAACGATTCAATTGAGTTTAGGTAACTTGCATCTTTTCTTCTTGCTTCGGTGGAAGAAAAAACTAGTGAGAATGAGTTTTATGTACTAAAAATGAATTATGAAAGGAGAGAACCAAGAAACCTATTCTTGATTTTCAAGGATTTTCAACTAGATCTTAGTTATTTCAGCTTAGATCAACCATGAGTAGATTAAATCTAAGCTCATTTTTGGATATTAAAGCTTTATGAATTTTCTATTTGTATATTAGTTTGAATGAAGGTTTGTTTGCTTGAAGGAAACCAAGAAAATCTAAGGAAAGAGCAAAAGGAAAGGCAAGCTTAAGTTTGGACCTATTATAAATTAGCTGGGTAGTATGTTTATGGTTATTGTGATGATAGGCTGAATTCTTATTTGCTTATATGCTTAAATTGTTTGACTTTGAATTATTATGATTGTTGAAAAATGCATTATGATTTGTAATCTTGTTATGTCTTGAAAGATTTTACTGCATTTTGTATAAATGAAAAGAAGAAAAAACATAAGAAGCATGAAAGGATGAATATGTGATGAAATGAGTTGAGCATTGAAATTTGCTTGTGTGGGCAAGATAGATACCAAATTTATTCTTCACATGCACGTTGACTTAAAGCCTTCTCCCGACTACCCACTTGTGGCATATGATCTCCTAAGAAACGGACTCATTTCATTCATGGTGTAAACTTAGGTTTCTCCATTTCGTTCCATGGGATTCTCTCAAGCCATTATGTTTGGGCATTTCATTGTGATTTGATTGAGCATGACATACATTTGAGTGTTACGTTTTGATGGCTAAATAGACATGACATGATTTATGTGATAACATATTTGTTAATGAGTTCTTTGAGCTAGAACTGTGGATAATTTAATTGCTAGATTAAAATGAGACACATACATATATATGCTTGATTGTGTGTGGATCGTCACCAATGGCTATAGGCGTATTAGCCACTGAGCTTTGCAGCTCATTCCATTATGTTTCCTACTCCTCAGGTGTAGAAAGAGCGGATAATTGATCCTTACAAAGCTTTGGCAAACTCCAAGATATTTATCTTTTGTAACTAAGTTAGTTTGACTATTTTTGGTAGCTTTATAAACATATTAAGCATGAGCATTCATATATGGTTTGTATTATACTACTGATGTGGCTTATGATATGTAATTAAAGCTATCTACAAACTTGGTTGTATTTAAGAAATGAAAGTAAGAGTTGAAGAATTTTTCTTTTGTACATATTCAAAAATATCTTTTATGTTGAGTTGTTATTGTAGTTGGAAATGGAATTGTGAGTTGTTAGATGGCCCTGGATAGTTTTGAAATGAATTTTTATATTGGGAGTCTATTATGTTATGTGTCATGTATGTATGATTAGTGATTGTTGGATTCAGGTCTTTTGGAAAATGTATAGAAGTTCATATAGGCAGTAGAGAAAAAGGGGGATAGAAATTATGTTCTGACTTCCGTAAATAAACTGTACTAATTTTGGTAGAATTAGATAAATGTTTCTTCATAAAAATTGTAGCTTATTCTATTAGCTTTCTAAAAATATAAAGTTTGTAATTTTTGGACATCAGAATTGAGAGATATAATGTTTACAAGTTTAAGTGCTCATCAGGGGTGCACGATCGTGCATGAGCCCTTAAATCTCAAGAGTGCACTAGCATGATCATGCACTGTCTCTTCAAAGATGGGAGGACATGATCATTCCCTAACATGATTGTGCACTAGCCCTTTTATATAATAGAAGTGCAAAATCGTGTACTAGCACGATCATGTATGACCGAAGCACGGTCGTGACTTTAGTCACAACTGTAACTTTTCTCACTCATGGTTGTGACTTCTCTTAGTCACAACCGTGACTTTTGATCTCACAACTATGACTTCTTTTTAATATTAAAGCCACCCAAACCTTTCATAATGTGGCCATGAAATAAGTATCGAGACCCAAGACCAACAAAGATGAAGTAAATAAATAAGAGAAAGTAGAAAAGAACTTGAAATGGTTGGGTTGGAGTGGTTCAGCAGCTGCAGATGCTCCTCTTCTCTTCTCTCCTTCTTGCTTTCCCTTATGTTCTTTCTCAATTTGGCAAATGGAGGCTAGTTCTAATTTGAGTCATTTAATGTTCTTATGTAGTTCATAGGTCATTTAGGGTAAAGTTTAGGTTTCACCCAAGTAAAATGTCTAAAAGGAACCTTCAAATATCGAAACATAAGGAGATCCCTATGTCTAACGAGCACCTGTCATGATTTGTCATGATCGTGACCCAATGAAAATTGCCTTCTGTCTTGATTTTGACTGTTCGGGTTATTTCGATGTGTGTAAGTTTTAATTGATTAACCTCGATAATTCGCAAGCGTACAGGTCATTCACGTAGTACCTAAAGTGTCGATTCCACGAGGGGGGATAATCTAATCTTAAAATCTAAGGCTAAAATAAATCATAGAAATTTAAAATGTAACAAAACTAAAACAAGTATTCAATTCAATAAAATAAATCAATTCAAGAATCAATCACAAAATATTAACAATTTAGTAGTTGCAACACACACTTAAGAGTCAAGACTCAACCTAAGGAATTATTAATTGAGAGAAAGGGAATTTTTCCTATTTCTTAACTCTAACCTAATCGAATATGAATTACTAGATTATTGGTTCTAGACGATCCTAGGATTGATTACTATCTCTCGATTTATAATCATTAATCCTAATTTATAATCCCTAATTAGATTATGGGAGTTACAATTTCTCAATTAACAACCTATACAAAACTCTAATTAGATATGAAGTTGTCTAATAAACTATCGGAAACCTATGCAAGATCTCTCTTCACATAATTTACCGATTTAATTTAATTCTTGTTTTATTAAATCACCTAACTCTTATTAGCCCAATTTAATTATTTTTCAACCGATTCACCCTCTCAGTTTATTATCGAATTATGTACCTCCAGAATTAAATCACAATAAATACAAATAACACATAAAGAATCAGATTGCATTAAATCAAAGATAAAACCTCGAAGGTGAGTTTAGAAGCAACATCAACATCCAAGAATCCTATCATCAACTGTTATTCCAATTCTATACAATAATAAAACTGAAAATAACAGGAAATACGAAATTGAACAGACGGCGGGAGGTAGTAACATCGGGAAACTCCCGATCTAGAAAGTATGTCGAGTTAACTTTTTCTCCTATTCTCTCTTTTTTCTTCTCTTTCTCTATCTCTCGATGATTCTCTCTAGGGTTTCTCCGAAAATGGCTGATGCAAAAGCCCCCTCTTCTTCTTTGTCTAATTCTTTAATACCTTTTGTGTTCTGAGCAGCACTAGCATTTTTCGGGTTCTAAAAGGTCTGAAAAATCCCTTAAAATTTGAAAATTTTGAGCGTCTGCACGTATACTTGACATAGGCCTCAATTGTGGGCCACATCCGAGCCTCTTGTCACCATCGTGGCAAGTAGGCCATAATCGTGGGCTAACTTTAATGCTTCTGTCACGACTGTGGCTGTTGTTCCACAATCATGGGCTGTTGTTTCGGCCCTAATGTCTCCAAAACTTCTCCGTTTTTCGATGTTGACCCTGAAATACCCTGAAACACATCAAGGTACCTCAAAAATATAATAATTAAGCTAAAAGACTTGTAATAACCCATAAAACACTTAAAACATAAATAATTAGCAAACTAACACAATTCTAACCTAAACACATACTAAACGATTGAAATAACAATCAAATACATATCAAACTAAGCCTTAAAACACGATGTAATTCACACTTATCAACATCTCCAGACTTAAATATTTGCGTGTCCTCAAGCAAACAAAACAACAAACATACAAAATCACACAACACATAATGGAGTAATGAGATAATGACTTCAACTTCATGAAATAAATTTAATTTAAAACATAATCATTGAATTCATACCAAATCATTATCAAACAAAATCCGCGACTAGGGGCTTTGAACTAAACATGCATATTAATTCAGATCCAAGCGTTAAATTATTTACCATTTTCAATTGCGCACACACATTAATAATTCTTTGGTTATTCAAATTCTGTAACTACTCCTAAGTATGTTTGCATGGAAAGTCAAGCTATTACAATTTCGGTAGGTTTTATTAGAAAACACTTTTTTTTAATTAAACAAGGACCTAGTCTTTTACTTGGAGGCAAACATTGGTGATGAATGTCGATTCGGTCACTCGACTAAATCATTTTTATTAAGCTATTTGGTTGAAATGTCATTATAGCCTTTTAACACGGAGGCACACATTTGTGATGCGTGTTGATTTGGTTACTCAGCTACATCATGTTCTCAACTGGCTACTAGCTCTATTCATAACCTTAAGGCTAGTGGAATAGTAATTTATTTAAAATTAACAATCATAATTTTTTTATTTTCCTACCTTGTTGCTTAAGCTACTCGTTTTCATAAAAAATACTAGCAGAGCTACTTTAGTCGAAAGATCTCAAATTATGAATGAATGTAACAATTTAAAGGGTGATAAACTCACACTAAATCCTAATTAAGCTGGATATTTAGCCAAAAAACTCAATTCACTAATTTTGCGAGCTAATGATTCTTTACAACCTAATAGACTATGTTCAAAATTAAATCAATTTGAATCCACCTAAGCCATTGACACATTCACACGATTCACAAAATGCAACCTACAGACTATCATACAATATGCAAAACTCACATTCAAAGCAAAACATATAACCCGCCCTACACTTGAACAATACATTGTTCTCAATGTGAGAAGGGGACAAACAAACACACATGGAAAGAAGAGACGTAAAATTAAAATAAAACAAAAAGTAAGTAAAGACTAAAGTTAAAAAGAAAAGGGTTAGAACAAGGCCTCATGGTGATAGAGGTAGGGATGGTGTTAGATGTGGTATTCGGACACCTTAAACCTCGAAATAAAGATGGATACGACATATGTCCTGGCTTTAATGTCATTGAATTCGTGCAATCTTCTTCATTCTTCTAGATTTCTTTATAAGTGTATCTATTATTACCTTGGTGTTTGCGGAGATTGTATCAAGCCCTTTCTTCCAGCTTGGTTCTTCTATTTCTTCTTCCTTCTCATACTCCTCATTGATCGAATCCTCTTCTTGTTATTGCTGAACACTTGAACTAGTTTAACTAGTCCTATTATTAACGTGTATCTTGGCACTAATATCCCAAAGTTCCATATTATGGGATTTCAAGATTTCAGCTTGCTCCAGATGATGATAGTTCATGAATTTAGGACAGTAGACTGTGAGTCCGTTGTACTCAACTCCATAGTAGTCAGCTATGGCCGAAACCAAGTAACCTATTCCTAAGTTATTGTTCCTCTTACATCAAGTAGCAATAATTGCATTAAAGATGTGGGTGGTTGTGCAAACTAGGATGCTATGGTCCATGCACCACAACATGAAAAATTCTTTCATCGAACACTTGTTGGTTTCCATTTTTTCGAAAATAGTTTAACAGATGAATTTGTGCCGCAACAAGTGTTCATGGCTCCTGATGATGTTGTTGTGTGCGTTCTTAGCGTCGAAACACTCGAACCCAGTTAGTTCAGTCTAGTAGGGGGTGACATGGAAATCATCGTGTTGATCCACTACGAACGACTCGGGGAAACCAAAAATTTCATACAGAGTCTCATAATTAAGCTCATAAGGTTGTCCCCTGAACCTAAACCACAATTCCCTAGGTTTGTTGGATTTGAACTGAAGGGATGTAAAGAATTCTAAGGTAAGTTCTTCTTAGACTGGTTATTGAAATTGAATGAACTGTCCCCGTTGAATCTCTGCTAAATTTTCGACCTTGTCTCGCAATTCTAATCTATCTAAAGTTTCAAAATGAAAATACTTTGGAACCATAATTTCCTTATTACGAAGAGAATGAAAACAAGTATCTTCTTCATCTGAGAAGATTGGGAAAGGTGTTTTGTAGTCAGCTTCTCTATTCTTTTTTCCTCATCCCGAGACTTGGTTTCGTCTAAATGATTGATCCTCCTTTGCTGAGTGCTTAATGTGTGATATACTGGCTCATGAGTAGGTAGAAGTTGGAAGAGACTGGAGGTTTGAAATTTTAGTAGAGAGAAGTGAGAGTGTTTGGAGGTTCTAAATTTAGAGGGATAAAGTTAAAATGAAAGTGAGTGAAAAAGTGAAGTAAAAATTGAATATATAAGTGAATGAAGGGTAAAATGGTAAAAAATTAAATTGAAATTCTCATGTCCCCTTTTTACCCTGTCGCAAGCCACGATCATGGCCTGCTAGGGCACCAATTTTTAAATCTCTTGGTTACTTCCTCAATCATCAAATTCATGTTGAAGTCGTCTACCTTCCCGATTTTATTTGGAAACGAAGTAACCTAATTATGGAATTCAACCTATTTAAAAATTAAAGGAAATAACATCAAATTAATAATCCATGGGTTCCCTCCCACACAATGCTTCTTTTAACATTGGTAGCTTGACACTCTTCTTGGAAACTTAGCCCGGATCAATTATGAGCAGCTTGCTTCCACCTTTCTCGTTCAACATAGGTTTTGTAGCCTGTAAGTAAGCTACAAATTGCAAAATAATCAAAAGGACAATATTGATAAAACTGTCAACAAAATAGGGAATAATAAAACTCCCTGAATCTTCCATCGAACCTAATAGTTTGTCTTGTAAGAAGGTGACTTGCTCTCTTTCTTCGTTAATCACCTTTGTCTCCTTTGCTTCTTCCAAATGTCTGTTGTCATCTGTTTTTCATCCTTTTATTCTTTAGAAGATTCAAACACATCAATTATCCTGAATGAGCTACTCTCCTTTGGATTTTTTAATACATTATTCATGTTGAATGTCACTTGGTCATCATTAATCAGAAGGATAAGGTTCTTTTCGTGGACATCTACCAAAGATTTTTCAATGTTCACACATGGTATATCAAGAATTGGTGAATACAAGGGAGGGTTAGCATTCTTTTCTTCACCCTCTTTTTTTGTCTCCTAGTTTTCAATAAAGTGGGGTTTAGTTTGATTTTCCACTGATCCTTCTAGCTCTCCCCCATTTTTAAGTGCGATAGCCTCACATTTCTCTTTTTGATGTATTTTCATATTACTTAGAGAGTCTTTCACAATTCTCTTACAAAATTCACGAGAAAAATGTCTTATTTAAATCTCCAGGTTAGAGTTAAAAAATAGGTCAAATTGCTCTTCCAGTCTCTTTTGGGTCTCTTCTATGTCTATTAACTTATTCATGATTTTTTCCAATTTAGAATCTCATGAATAGGACTCGTCTTATTGAAACTCAAATAGGTCTTGATGTCCCATATGAGTACTAGCATTGTTGGACTAATAGAAATTTGGGTGGTTCTGCCACCCCGAAGTGTACAGGTTCATATAAGGATGATTTTTTCAACTAAATTGGGGCTTATTGAAATCTGCAAGAGTCCTCTACTCCCTATAATATACATCCTCCATGATCTTTCTTTTTATCTCTTCTTAGTATCCAACTTTTGAGACTCCCCATTGTTGTCTGGTGATATCCATGTTGATGTGTCGTCTACTTTACGCCCCAAACTTCTTTTTCTTTTTTATTATTATTAAAAACAAAAGATAGTAAAAAGCCTTAGACTGAAGAACTAAACTAATCACCTCCCTGGCAATGATGCCAAAAACTTGTTCGGGTTATTTCGATGTGTATAAGTTTTAATTGATTGACCTCAATAATCTGCAAGCGCATATGTTGCTCTTGTAGTACCTAAGGTGTTGACACCATGAGAAGGATAATCTAATCCTAAAATCTAAGGCCAAAATAAATTGCATAAATTTAAAATATAACAAAACTAAAACAAGAATTCAATTCAATCGATTAAATCAATTTAAAAATCAATAACGAAAATATTAACAATTTAGTAGTTGCAACACACACTCAAGACTTAACCTAAGGAATTACCATTTGAGAGAAAGGAAATTTTAACCTATTTTTTAACTCTAACCTAATCGATTATGAATTACTAGATTATTAGTTCTAGACAATCCTAAGGTTGATTACTCTCTATCGAGTTATAACCATTAACCCTAATTTATAATCCCTAATCAGATTATGGTAGTTGTAATTTCTCAATTAACAACTTATCTAAAACCCTAATTAGATCTGAAGTTGTCTAATAAACTATCAGAAACCTATAGAAGATCTCTCTTCACACAATTTACTGATTTGATTTAATTCTTGTTCTATTAAATCACCTAACTCTCGTTAACCCAATTTAATTATTTTTCATCACCTCCTCAGTTTATTATCGAATTATACATGTCCAAAATTAAATCACAACAAATCCAAATAACACATAAAAATTAGATTTCATTAAATCAAAGATAAAACCCCGAAGGTGAGTTTAGAAACAACATCAACATCCAAAAATCCTATCATCAACTGTTATTCCAATTCTATACAATAATAAAATTGAAAATAGCAGGAAATATAAAATTGATCAGACGGTAGGAGGCAGTAATATCGAGAAACTCCTGATCCAGGAAGTATGTCAAGTCGACTTCTTCTCCTCTTCTCTCTTCCTTCTTCTCTTTCTCTATCTCTCGCTAATTCTCTTTAGGGTTTCTCTGAAAGTGGCTTATGTGAAAACCCTCTCTTCTTCTTTGTTTTATTCTTTAAATACCTTTTGTGTTCCGAGTAACCCAAGGATTTTTCTGGGGTCTAAAAGGTCCAAAAAACTCTAGAAATTTGACATTTTTTAGTGTCTACGCATCTGCCCAACACAGGCCACAATTGTGGGCCACATCCGAGCCTTCTGTCATGATCATGGCAAGCAGACCCCGATTGTGGGCTAACTCCAATGCTTCTATCAGTCGGCCATTGTTTCAGCCCTATTGTCTCTGAAACTTCTCTGTTCTTCGATGTTGACCCTGAAAGACTAACAAACGCATCAAGGTACCTCAAAAACATAATAATTATGCTCAAAGACTTGTACTAACCCATAAAACACTTAAAACATAAATAATCAACAAACTGACATAATTCTAACCTAAATACATACTAAACGATTGAAATAACAATTAAATATATATTAAACTAAGCCTTAAAACATGATGCAATTCACACTTATTAGTGATAATTGCCTTCTATCATGATCATGACACAGTGAAAATTGCCTTCTGTCGCGATCATGACCTTAGGTGATTCTCTTATGTCACGACTGTGATAAGAGTTTCACGATCATGACCATGGCCTTTTTTCCAAGCTTTCTCCAACTTCCTTTAATTTCTTTATATGAGTTCATGCACTAACAAACATATTAAAACACCTCAAGCACACAAAAATAAAGTCCAATATCATGCTTTAAACCATATAACACTAAAAAACATAAACATACAATCACGTTAACATAATTTTAATGCTAAACATGCACAATTCATCTAATCAACACCTAGAGAAACACATTAGAACACCAACCAAAACATAATGTGAACTACAACTATCAACATCCCTATACTTAAACTTTTTCTTGTCCTCAAGAAAAAACAAAACAAATATAAACTCAAACAAACCAAACAATAACACATACATTCATGCAACATGCACTAATGATACAATGAAATCTAACTTGATGAAACCAATTTAACCCCAAACAACAATCATTCAAGTTGTTCTAACATATTATCCTATGTAATTTATGCCTAACCACTTTAGATTGAGTACAAATATTAATCAAGACATTAACATCTTATTCATTCACCTAAAGCACTTGTATACATACATTGATAATTAGTAATCAACCAAAATTGCAACTATCACTAAGTATCCTTTCATGAAAATTTTTGCTATTTTCAAAGATCAGTAGAATTTATTTATCAAAATGCCACCACTTTTTTTAATTTTCTTTAACATTAACCTAGTCTTTTGATGTAAAAGCAAGCATCTTGTCATGAATGTCCCCCAGTTACTTAATTAGGCCACGTTTTATTAATTAGCTTAGTTGGAATGTCATTATAGCCTTTTGACACGAAGATAAACATTTTGTTATAAATGCCCCTGGTTACTCAGCTATATCACATTCTCAACTGGTTACTAGCTCTATTCATAACCCAATATTTGTTACAAAAGGGCAGCAGAATAGTTATTTGTTTAATAGACAAACATTTTTTTTTATTTTACATAACCTACCCCATTTCTTTTAGTCAATCATCCCATGAAAGACTACTAATGATATTATCACATTCAATTGACTTATAATTATAAATGTATGTAACAAATTTCCTAAGGTGAACAAACTAATGTCATATCCTAATTAATGTGCACATTTAACCAAAGATACGTAGAACATAAATTTCACAAGCTAATATGTCTTTACAGCTTCAATGACTATGTCCGAAGCCAAACTACTTCCATCAAGTTATAGCCATTGACACATTGACACAATTCACACATATACTCACACCATGTCAAACTAAACAAAAAACTAATAATATGGCATGCGAAAATTCACACTTATGATGACAAGATGCAAACCTCCCCACACTTGGACAACACGTTATCCTTAATATGAAGAAACAAACACCATATAAAGGAATCTAAAAATGACAAGAAAAATAAAAAGAAAAGGTTAGAGCATGAAACCCGTTAAGGTGATCAAGGTGGTGACGATGTTGGTAACAAAATTTGGAGATACTTTCGGTCATGAAATTCCAACAATTCACTCCCTATAAAATAAAAGTAAAAATAACAAATATCAATAAAACAAAATAAAACATATCATAATTCTTAGGTTGCCTCCCTAGTAACGCTTAGTTAATGTCATTAGCTTGATGTGCTCTTCCTTCCACACTCAACCTAAGTCAATTATAAATGATTTATTTTCACCCGTGTCACCCAGTTTCAGTTTAGTAGCCTATAAATAAGCCACATATTGCAAGATAATCAAAAGGATAAAATTAATCAAATCAAGAAAACCAAGTAAGTTCAATAATGCCCGTTTAAGTAACAAACTGTCAATAAAATAGGGAATAATAAAACTCCCTAAATCGTCTATCGAATTCAACAGTTTGACTTCTAAGAAGGTGAACTGTTCTTTTTCTTCCTTAATCACCTTTATCCCTTCTTCTTCTGCTGCTTTGTGAATAAATATGTCTATGTCTTCTTCAACCTTTATCTCCATTGTCATTTATTTGTCATTTTCTTCTTCGTTAGCTTCTTGAATAAAGACTCCCTTATATTCTTCAAACTCAATCTTCACTGTCATCTGTTCTTCTTCCTCTCGCTCCTTTAAAGATTCGACTTCTTCAATTCTTATGAACGAGCTACCCTCCTTCGAATTCTTTAATACCTTATTCATGTTGAAATTCACTTGTTTATTTGCAATCTAAAGGATGGTGTTATCTTTATAGACATCTATTAAAGCTTTCTGTGTTCAAAAATGGTATACCAAGAATTAACGGACAATTTTGATCCTCTTTAAAGTATGGCACAGCAAAATCCACAGGAATTATAAACTTATCTGCTTTTATAGGCACTCCTCCACTAAGCCTAATGGTTTCTTTATCGATTGGCCCGCCAAATAAATACACATAGATGTTGACTTCACATCTTTTAGCCCCAGTTTCCTAAAAATTGACAAAGGCATAAGGCGTATATTTACGCCTAAGTAGCATAAACATTTCAAAATCTCTAAATTACCAACTAAATAGGGTTTATAAAGCTCTTTGGATCTTTCAACTTTGAGGGCATATGGTTGATAATTAAGGAGCTGCAAGTTTTGTCATGGCTACCATCTGTTCATCTTCCCAAATCCATTTGTCAAATAATATGTCTTTAAGGAACTTCGTGTACTTGGGCCTGCGTTTCAACACTTCCGCAAAAGATAAGTAAATTTGCTATTTCTTTAACTTTTCCATGAACTTTACGAATGTTACATCCAATTCATTCTTATGAAGTATTTTTAGGAATGGTATTTTTGGTAAGTAAAGTAGAGGAAGAGTATAGGGAGGGTCCTCGTTCTTTTCTTGATCCTTTTTCTTATTCTCTTGGTCTTCTACAAAGTAGGTTTCAACTTATCTTTTCTTTAATTCTTCTAGCTCTTTCCTACTCCTAAGTGTGATAGCCTTAAATTGTTGTCTTAGATTTGTTTCCATATTGCTCGGAAGGCTCCCCACACTTTTTGTAGACAATACATTGTGTAGTTGGCCCAATTGAACCTCTAAATTGTGATTTGAAGAAGCATGATTTTCTACTACTTAATCGAATCACCCTTTCATCCTCTTCTGGGCCTCTTTCATGTTCATGAGCTTGTCCATGATCTTATCCAATTTATAATCCCATGAATGGAGTCGTTGCATTGTTAGATCAAAAGAAATATGAGTGGTTCTTCCATCCCAGATTGTAAGTGTTTAAATAAGGATGATTACTTCCCTGGCTAAATGTGCTTTATTAAAGTTCAATTGCTCCACATTGTTGTTTTCCACTAGGAAGCAATTAGCTGTGATATGGCTCTCTCGTCCACATTGTAACACCCCCTTACTGTAGGGTACGCACCGTGACACCCACAGGTCATTCCAGTACGCACCGGGACACTACGTGCGATCACTACGGTTACTCCACATGGCATCACATTAATTTGAATAATAAAACATTAATTGTAAACTACAATATTTTTAAAATCAAACTCTTCCTCTTTTCATTGATCACAACCAAAAGTTTATACATCATCTCATACTGTACTGTCTGTACATACATACAAAAACCTAGTACAGAATGCTATATGAAAGAGGAAGAATACATCAAATCTAAC